>JAJOZX010001260.1:240000-537500 GCA_023014485.1 Bathynomus jamesi
CTTATAGTCCAGGCAATTTGTAGTTAGACCTGGGCAAAATTGCTTCAGAAGCTTTCTAAACTGTTTCCAGCTCAGGAACCATTGCCGAATAACATATCCAAAATCCGACAAAATTGGACCCCGGGAACACCCCCAAAAATGAAATTCAAAATGGCGGACTGGATGTTTCCTACGAAAAAAAAAATATATATATAATTTACGCTTTTATTTATAGAGATACATTTGATGCTTTTTCTTTCAGTTGTAATGTTTTAAATAATTCAACAATATACAACACAACCAGTTATTACGCAAATATAATGTTATATAGCTTTTTACAGATTTTTATAGTCAATAATACAATTATTTTTTTCCCAGTTTCAAGTTATGTTCATTACAGAAGAAGTGATACCTGGTCACAAACATACAGAAATTAATCCTCTTCATCACTATCATCGGATAGATTACCGGTACTTGGGTTGTTATCGCAACCACTGATTTGGCACTCGCCACAAGCGGCTGAACAGGGCATTCCATTACGCTTGCATCCACATCTTGAAGTAGCACATTTCGTCTTGCAGGAGCAGCGGATCATGTTGAGTAGATAATTTGGAGCTGGTGGCTTGTCGCAGGCTGTAGGGTAGTAGGAATTATTCTTTACATACCAACCCCACTGTTCTGCATCGATCTTCTCTTCTGTAGACTTCCAGATTAGTATTTGAAAGTATGTGCGAAAGCTGTGGTACTTTGTGGACGCATCGGTAGGTGGCAAACGTTCGGGTGTAACAAAAGATTTAGCTGTAGCTACCTTTTCAACTAACATTCGATGACGTAGTGCGTTAGTGGATTCAAGTGTTTTGCAGCCATACAACAGAAGCATTGCCTTTCTTCCAGCGGCTTCAATGTCAGAGTGTTGGCAACAATCAGAACAGAATGTATTTGCAACTGAACGGAGTTCAGCCACCTTCATCAGTGTGTCGAATGCTTTGGCTTTACCGATCGAAAAAATTCTGGATGTGCTATCACAGCCCGTGAAAGCATGCACAAACAGGAGATACTTGCAGATGTCATTGCCTAACAATGATTGAATGCTGAGAATATCATACACAGGATTAGGAGATGGTCCCCGTCTTATATCGCTGCGATAGTACAACTTGAAACCACTGTCCTTGGCATGGTACAGAAGGAGAATCAGCAAGTCGGTGTCTTCCCCTATTACTGTTGTAGTTGCATTTTCTGATGAGGAAACTGCTGCACGAACGATGTCCACATCAGCATCCCCATCTGCGTTGTGAACAGTACACCCGTGCTCTTCAACATCTCACCTACGAGGGAAATAAATGCTTGCTTTGTTGTTTCATAGCAAGAAGTGTTCCTTCTGGCCAACAAACTTCATGCTTGGACTGAGATTCACATTTCTGCTTGTCTTGGTGCTGCGTCTTCTGTGGGTCATGTCCTTGATAGTAGGAGAGCTGCTGTAGCCATCAAAAACAATGATTGCTTTTCCATATGTTTTCAGAGTGAAATCGGCATATGAGTTGGCGATGCTGTCATATGTTTCATCTTGACGCCAGGAAACACGATGTAGTAGAGATCCACCATCCAATACGTACTGGTCTGTGCACTGAATTTCTTGAACTTATTCCATGCGTAAAGTGTCAGTGTATTTGATTATTGTATGAGCTAGCTGAGACTTATCGGGTTTCCTCAAGATACTTCGTGATTCGAACAATGCAGGAGGATATGCACACAGTTCGTAACACATGACATCTTCAAGATTCATGTCTCCGCCAGTGGCAACAGTCATCATTCTCTGAAACAGTAGTGCAGGATCTACTTCTATATCTGAAGTATCAGTGATCACAACGGCAGAAGCAGATCCTAGTGTTTTCACTTGTCAGATCTTTTGGCAGAATATGTAAAGGCTTGTTTCCCAATCATTTTTACGACAATGTTCGTACCGATTGAATGCAATTGATGAACGTTAACTCCAGGATCAGCAGTTAGCCCTGTTACAATGTTGCAGAGACCCGAGGTAGAATGGAATGGGGATAAGGATTCCAGACGTTCAAGTACTTTCTTCATGTCATTACTGTCCCTGATTTGTCTACTTCCCTCATTTCCTTGTGCTGTTCACTACTTTCCAACAAAACTCTGGTGTATTCCTGCATTGCTAAGTTATAAGTGGAACACAGAGGCATAGAAAAGAGCCACGTTGTCCTTTGGATGTCTGTAAATCCACTTCCGCGTGTCAGTCCGCCTCTGCTTTTCAGGGAACGCATTAGTACTTGTTCTATCACTAGGTCTGTGCCGAGTCCGGCCCATAATCTGTCGCTTCTTCTTACCACAAACTTACCTTCCTGGAACATTTTGTTAACGGCTGGATTTTCAGAAGGCAAACTTAACATTTTCTGCAGGTACAGGTATATCGATTTCAGGTAATTGTGATGTCCGGCTGCTGCAATTATGGGGATGGTCTCCAGCATAGCTTGCAAGTGCAAATCCCACGAGCCGGTTCTGTCTGCTGTTATCAAGGAACGTGCAATGTTGATCATTCGCTGATATTCCAACCAGAGTTGACTTGTTTGCGAAGTAGATTGTAGGTCAGTTTTCTTCGCATCCAAAGTGGTAGCAATCTGAGACAATGCATTCGAAGATTCCACATCCTCAACTGATTGTTTGGCGGTCATAACATCGTCGAGCAGGTCACAAGCTTCCTTATGGAGGTCATGAGGAGTTCCATCTTCATTACGAGGGAAAACGTCTGCGACTAGTAAGGTACTAAGAGCTGCATCTACTATCATATGACCACGTATCGCTCTTGAAACAGCTTTTCCAGACATCATGTGTTGCACGGCATTTGGTCTGTATATTTCTTGAAGTACTTCAGACAATCCTGAACCATTCATAAGAGTACCGACTGCTCCCAAAAGATTCATCAGAGTGTGAAATGATCCCAGCATTAAAACAATGTCCTGCAGGTCTCTCTGTTCATTGATGATTTGGGAAGCTTTCCAGAACAAAGGCTGATCAAAGGTAATAATGCATGGGACTTTTTGATCGCGTGCTATCTTGCTCAAATATAGTAATGTCGAAAATATGCAGGTCATGTCAGTTGGCGACATATCTATGATGGGAAGGAACGTGATCGACGCCACACCTGGATGTGAGACACTTGATCCACCGTGAATTGCCTGCATTGTTCCGGACCAACTTGGACCTGATCTTTCTGCTGAAGATATCTGCCAGAGAAGACTAAGTCGACTTATGGTGGCAGTGGGTACTGGAAGTTCGCGGAATGAGATGTCCCTCAACATGCTTCTCGCGTGTCTATATTCCCTAATGTCAACGGTTGCAATCTTCTTAATGTCATTGTCACCAACATTACGCCTGTGAATAGAAGGGTGGATCTTGATCTTCGGAGTTATTGCGGCAATCATACCCATTCCATGAAAGGTATTCTTCCCATCCAAAGTGCAGACATCATGATCGACGTTATCTGCTGCTAGAAGGACTGCAGTGTTTTCATCAACAGTAAAAGAGCCAGACCCACTTGCCAGCGCCGCGTTTCTTTCGAATCTTGTTACTTCTGCATACGACGAACAGTAACCCAGCTGATGGAGAACGTCAATAAGGTACCTTGACCTAAAGTTGTGGTGTAGCTGAACCGACAAACCGATCTGTAGTGGACATAGTAATCCTCTAGGACGGGTTGCTTGCATAATGCTCTGCCCAATTGCACCTATTTTTCTTGAAGCATCCTGTCCCGCAAATGCTTTTGATAATAGCAATTTCAGACTGTTGGGAATGTAATCAAGAGCACTTTCTGCAGTGATGTCATTTGGAGATGGATACACATCTTTTCTAGGCGAGTCGACAGACTTGATATCACTGATTATTTTTGCAGCAGCTTCTACTAGGTAAATCTTCTGTAGCTCTATATCTATATCACATTCTTTCGACTTTTTGTGATAATCTATAAGAATTTCATTAGCTGTCTCTCGTAGTGTTACTACATCTGCCTTCCCACTTTCACCTGATATTATGATCTTGTCTCCGTAACGTTCTAAAAGCTTTCTCTTCAAGTGCCTGCGTTCGTAGACAGAGCTCTGACTTCCTTGAAGATATTCCTCCATTTTGGAAATTAGGTCTCCAATCAACAGTTGTTCATCATCATTCTCTTCCAGGTAAGCACAGGTCTGAAGGAATGCTTGGTGTTGCTCTTCATTAGTTGGTCTCCCTTTCTTCGAATCATGATCGTCGGAGGAGTATGCGCGAGGAATGTTTTTTCCACTTCGAAAATTTACGCTGCAGGTGTGATGGTAGACACAATCTGCAGCAGGAAGATCACGAAGATAATATTCCAGACGGCCTTTTACATTAAACGACCATTCATCGCAGCGGCTTTCACAGCACCTTTTTATGGTTTCGGAGAACTCTGTAGTTCTTATTTTGACATGCTCTGATTTTGGTTTGTGTTTGGAAAAAAAGTCCACAAAGGTATCACAAAACAAACAGTGAGTAGCACTGGAAAATGCGTATTCATGAAAACGAGCACTTTTCCTTGGTATTGCCTCGGCTGCGGTCTGTCGCTTCTTTATTTCAATGGTCTTTTTATCCGTAAACCTTTTCCTACATACAACGTGAACACTTATTCCAGCTGTTGCAACAACATCGCTTCCACGGCTGCGGCTGGATGCATTTATACCATCTGCTCCTTTTTGCGAGATGTGAACCACTTCCTGTCCGCTGTCCAATTTCTCCTTACAAACACGCACAATTCTTCAGGGGTCTGCATTCTTGAAGGCGGACGCACACCGAGTCAGCCGTACACCGAGTCAGTCTGAAACAGAAAACACAAATTAATAAACTGTGTTGCAGTATTTAAAAGGAGTACATAATAACAGTTTTAAAGAAAATGACAAGCACAAATACGCAGATTTGATAGTGGGTAGTAGGAATTAAAGAGTTGTATATAATATAAGTTTATAAAGATGTAGCAATGTCCATTCTCACATACACTCCATACAGTATATTTTATTTACATTACGTGACGTCATAGTTTAATACTAGCCGCCTAATACAATTTTTAGTGTCATATAGGTTAATTTAGAAACGAAAATGTGTTTTAAAACATTTTACTGATCAAGAAAAACGTCATAACTCTCTCTACAAAGCGAAATTAAAATTTATTGTATTTCGTAGGAAACTGCCAGTCCGCCATTTTTAATTTCATTTTTTGGGGTGTTCCCGGGGTCCAATTTTGTCGGATTTTGGATATGTTATTCTGCAATGGTTCCTGAGCTGGAAACAGTTTAGAAAGCTTCTGAAGCAATTTTTCCCAGGTTGAAGCTATTTTTGCTCTAGATTGCCTGGACTATTACTTCTGTAAGAATTAAAATAATCAGTGTTTTTCTCTGCCACATGGACGTGTTTCGTGATCATTTTTCTTCAATATGACTGGGCCATACTTTGAATAGTTTGTTTTACTTGAAATAAAATATGATTATATGACAATCTTTTCTCCCAGTTCAATCAATCCAAATTCTAAATATCTCTAGTTTTATTTGCGGCAAGTATATGTCGTTGTCTCGCCAATTGCAACTTCACATTTACCACTTCCATTAGACTGGTTCATTCAATTCATTACTGCATTAACACTTGAGGTCTTGGAAAGAGTTATAGGAGGATAGGAGGAGAACTTCGAATTCCATTGACAACGGTTGCTGCAGTTATAAAGAAATGGAAAGGTTATGGAACAATCAAAACTCTACCAAGGTGTGGACGACCTTGCAAGATTTCAAAACGTACAGCTAGACGGATTGAAAGAATGGCTGCTACGAATCCACGAGTGACTGCATGTGATATTTACCAAACAGGAAGACTGTCTAAGATCGATGGCCATCCTTCTGCTGTAAGTCGTACATTGAGAAAGAATGGTCTGCATGGAAGAGTTGGACGACGAAAACCTCCGCTTCGAAAAGCGCAAAAAGAAGTTCGTTTAAAGTACATTAAAGATTATCAAAATGATGGATTTGCATTTTGGAAGAAAGTTCTCTGGACAAACGAGAATGAAACTGAATTATTCGGGAACAACGATCAACGGTAATCAAATGCTGGATTCAAGAAAAAACATCCTTCCAACTGTTAAACATGGTGGTGCAGTTTACTTCTTTAGGGATGCTTTCGCGTTTCTGGTCCAGGAAAGCTTTGAAGAAACATTAGGAAATTTTAGAAAAAATGTATTACCTTCACTTCGGAAATTGTGAATGGGTCGTAATTGGATAGTGCAGCAAGGTAATGATCCAAAACATGAAAGTAAGATCACTATGAAATGGCTTCAACAAAAGAATTTGAAGTTTCTCGAGTGACCCGGTCAAAGCCAAGATCTCAATTTAATCGAGAACTTATTGGTTTGTTTTGAAAAAAGCTGTTCGCAAGAGAAACACTTCGAATTTGAGTGAATTGCAATGATTTTCTTTAGAAGAATGGACTAAAATATCTACTGAGAGATGTCGAAGCTTCGTAGAAAAATACCCAAAACGAATCACCGAAGTCATTCAAGCAAAAAGTGGACCCCCCGAAGTATTAAACAATTTTGTAAGTAAATGTAAGGAAATGTTTGCATTTTACATTTTTTATTTTCCTCAAATTCTTTGATGTTTTGCATTATATGTTTGAGTTAAACTAATTTTTTTATTTGTTAATTTTTCCGAACGAAAAGTAACCTTTTCATATCTATCCTACGCATGGTACAAAAGATAAGGACGAATATAACCGACAATATTTCTCTGTACGAATATGTATGAGCGCCACTGCATAGGGCAATCTTGACTCCCAGTTCAATCAATCCAAAAAATCTCTTGTTTTATTTGCGGCAAGTATATTTTGTTGTTTCGCCAATCACGATCAGCTTCCACAAGATTGGTTCATTCAATTAATTGTTGCAGTTACACTTGGGACCTTTTGCCGCCTTTACCAAAAATTTAAAATCACCAATGACACCTTCATGAATTGTCGATCCTTTAGGATCTTTTCGGTTTGAAGCACTGTGAAAAAAACAAAAGAAAATAATATTTGTAAGTAGAAAATGTATATATTTGTTAATAAAAGTACATTTTATGACGGAGAAATGTACAGGGTGATCCGTTTGGGTATGGATAAAATAAAAACGCTGTGAGAATCTACCGAGAAGTGATACAGCGCTCATCTGTTGCACGTGTGGTCATAAAATGTGAGAGTTTGTAATAGACTATGCCATCCGCCTCCATACGTACGAACGCCATCTGCTGTCAGACTTATGAGACATATGCCAGTTTCGAAGATGGCGGCGAATGCACAACAACGTCGGAAGTGTGTCATTTGGTTTGTTAAGTTTGAGTGTGTGACAGCGGTAAAGTGTGAGTTTTGCCGTGTGTATGGTGTTCAAAAAGCTCCTAAATACGAGTCCATAGTGCACTGATACCGCACACTTGAAGAAATGGGGTCTATCACTAAACCACATGCAGGTGGTCGTAAGAATTAACCTCTCGTTATGACCTCTGTCGTGTATGACTTGTTGTCCGGATGAAGACTAATTAGGTTTGTCACA
Organism: Bathynomus jamesi; assembly: GCA_023014485.1. NCBI lineage: Eukaryota > Metazoa > Arthropoda > Malacostraca > Isopoda > Cirolanidae > Bathynomus > Bathynomus jamesi. The sequence continues at coordinate 247,571 of JAJOZX010001260.1, forward strand.
ATCTACCATCTTTGTGGGCATTGTTTGCCAAATATTAAACTATACAATGTTACTCTTTCCATTTCGCATCAATTTTATCTTATCCATACCCAAACGGATCACCCTATACTGTATAATAGTTTAACTAGAATAGATTATTATTGTGTATATTTATTGGTGGTCCAAAGACCGTAAAATTTTGCGAGGATGAACTTGGCATCAATCACTCTACTGTGGTTGATTATAACAACTATTTGAGAGAAGTAAGCTACCTAGAACACAACCTAACCTAACCTAATACACAACAAATCGAGAGCACTTGGAATGTGTTGAAAAGACGCAATAAGTGGCAAAGTGCGACCAAACATGAAATGATTGACTCCTATATTTGTGAATACGTTTGGCGTCGAAAGAACACAAATAAAGACCAATTTGAGAAAGTTTTACGAGACATTTCCCAATTTTTAATCTGTTGTAGTTAAACTATTACACATTTCTCCATCACAAAATGTACTTTTCTTAAAAAATATTTACATTTTCTACCTACAAATATTATTTTCTTTTGTTTTTTTCAGTGTTTCCGACTGAAAAGACTCATCCTTCTTTTACAAACTTATCAATCTCTCCACTAAAATGTAAACATCGTAACATCTAATACCTGAATCCAAATGAATGTCTCATAATTGTCAAAACAAATCAAGGGTGGAAAGCACTTTGCTGGTTAGGAATCCAGTTATACTGTTCATCTGCAAATTCTTATATTAGTCAACTTGCACCACACTCAGTCTGAATAATACACAGAAATAGGACGTGAAATTGTAAATTTTGGCTGGCACTACAACCTTTGAGAAGTACTGCATTGGTACAAACCATAAAAGTAATGTCACCTATTCCCAGGGCTGCCGAGAGGGCGGGAAAGCTGGGTGAAATCCCCGGGCCCAGACCTCTAGGGGGCCCGGAAGAAGGGGGGATAAAATCTAAAAATATTAATAAAGCAAATGATTAAATAACAGAGAGGAAATATAATTAATGAACATACATTTTACAGAGATTATCATATTGTATGTTTTGAATAGTGACTTGGACATATAATCAGTTTGCTTGTTATGTACACAAAAAACATTCATAATAAAATACTGAGTAAACAGGGGGGCCCATATACCAATCCTTCCCCGTGGCCCGTGGCAGCTCTCGCCGGCCCTGCCTATTCCAAAGCAATGGAAAAAAATCAGAATAAAATGGTCAATCTAATAAGAATGAGAAATATTAAGTTTTTTAGTTTAATAAGGCATCATATTTGAAACTCTATTTATGAATAGATGAGAAGGAAATAAACAAACAAATTTATCCCTTACCTGGAGGAATAGCATCTTTGATCTTTAAGTTGGTTTCTTTTTCCACTGCGGAATTTATCTCCTCGCGAACAGGCTCAGGATTACTGAAATCAACCAATTTTGAGGAGCTTAAAAAATCATGGGTCAGTGCAGACATATAATCATCCGAGACAGAAAGGAAATTTGAAATGTAAACCATGTTTGAAGTTCTCAGTTCATACTCGGAGACATTTTTCTGTGGAAACAAGAGATATCCTTTAGTTGGTATCCCCCTCACAATAATAACAATTATTATTTCAAAATGTAGCCAAAGTTAACTTCACAAATGCTACAAAAGAAGACTATCAATAATAGTAAACTGGATGACAGATATTGATGAAGCATTTGCAGGGTGTTTTAAGTATCTGTGGGGCCCGTAGCATTTTTAGAAGACTGGGCCCCTATCTGCCAGAATATATGTTCTTTACCGTCATTTTAATTCTTAAAACTTTATTATGACTGGTACACTTTTATTCATTTTTTTCAAACTTTAGAAGTAAATGAGAAACACGTATTTATATCAAAATATAAATGATTTAAATACCCTTGTGGAATGGATCCAGCGACCTCCGTATCTTTGATGGAATTCTGCTGTACTACTGAGTTTGTCACAGTACATACATGTTAGTCTAACATACCACCATTGATAAAAATCGAAAGAGGTTAAGTCAGGTGATGAAGGTGATTATGCTCTTCTGTTCTTCTCCTAAAGCAATTAATAGTGGTGTTCCTCAGGGTTTTGTCCTGTCACCCACTCTTTTCCTTTTATATATTAATGATCTTTTAATTCGCATTTCCTGTCCTATTCACTCATATGCCGTTGATTCCACTCTTCACTTCTCGACCCGCTTCTCTGCTATCTCTGAATGGGACAGAGAAAACTTTTGGCTTTTACTGCTTCAGAAACTCAGTTCCTCCATCTGTCTACTGGTCACAATCTTCCACACGACTATCCCCTTACCTTCAACAACACACAACTTAATCCTTCCTCTTCTCTTAACATTCTTGGTGTTTCCTTTTCTCGTGATCTTTCCTGGAAAGATCACATATACTCTCTTTCTAAAACATCTTCTAAGAGGTTAGGTGTGCTGTACCGCCTCCGCGGTTTCTTCACCCCCACTCTGTTCCTCTCTCTGTACAGGGGTCTTGTTCGCCCCTGTTTGGAGTATGCTTCTCCTTTGTAGGGTGGCTCAACCCACAAAGCCCTACTTGACCGGGTGGAATCAAAGGCTTTTCGTCTCATCAATTTCCCGCCTCTTACTGATTGTCTTCAATCTCTCTCTCTTCGCCGCAATGCTCCTCACTCTCTCTTTACTATCGCTATTATAACAGACACTGCTCTTCTGAACTCTCTAACTGCATGCCTCCTTCTTTAAGGAGAGCACGCAGTACCAGTCTATCTAAACTTTCTCATTCATTTTCTATCCAACTATTTAATGCAAGGGTTAATCGGTATTTTCAGTCTTTCATCTACTCAACCGGTCAACTCTGGAACAATCTTCCTCAATCCATCTTTCCTCCTGTCTATGAACTCCCATCTTTCAAACGCAGGGTGTCTAGGCATCTCGAAAACCCGGGACCCTGATTTTGGATCTCTTTCTCTTTGTGGGCATTTGATCTTGGCCCATCCTTCCTGCATAAAAAAATGCTATTGCTTCGCCACGGCCTATGGGGCCATTCAAAAATTACGTAACGCTTTATTCCACCAAAATTTATGCCACTACCTCCCCCCCCCCCCATAACACTCTGTTACACCTGTCCAACCACTCCCTAAAAAAATTATGTAACACCAGCACAGTACTACCCTTCACCTCACACTGACCTATAAAATGTTATTTTCAATAAATTGTTACTTCACTTTCACCATAAACTTGTTCCTTTTCACTTACTCAAAACATCTTTTTATGCATGATAAGAACGATTACGATTACGTTGAAAGCCATGTTGAGAATCTTTGATTAAATTATTCATTGCTAAGTGATTAACTATTTTGTCTCGAACGATTGTCTGTAAGGACGATAATTTCCCGAAGCGATTTGGCCTACCTTTTTTTAAATATTAACGCAATGTTTGCAAGTTTCCAATCGAACGGAACTTCTCCAGATTGTGACGATTTATTATTATTATTATTATTATTATTATTATTATTATTATTAATAATTATTAAATATATATGTAAGAAAAGAGGGGAGAGTATTGCGCAGTTCATTTCCTTAAGTACCCTCGGGTAGAGCTTATCTGCATTTGGAGTTTCATTAGGATTAATTTTAGCTGTTGCCGAGAGTACTTCACTTTCACTTGTGGTAAAATCGTGAAGCTTTAAATGATTATCACTGAGCATGATTACAGGAACGTCAGTAAATACGGAAGAGAAGAATTTATTTAAAACTTCCGTCATTTGTAAGTCATCGTAAATTTGTTCGTTGGTTTCGTCTATGAGTGGACCAATAATTCACTGAAATATTTCTCTGTACGAATACTTATAAGCGCCACCATATGTGCTACATCATCACTAAGGGGAAGGGGATCACAAATTTTTTTAATGTCAAAATGGAGTTTTCAGTACAATAAAGGTTGAGAAACATCGCTCTGTAGCCTAGGCCTAACATTATTAATATAAAATTTTAAAAGCATGCGAGATATTTTTTTTTGTTTTGTTTTATATAACATTTCACAATTATTATTTTATTGTCTAAATCAGGGATTCTCAACCGGTGAGTAATTACTCGGGTTTCTTTCCCGGGATCCCGGGATCCCGGCTGTTTTTATTGGGTTTGAAAATCCCGGGAATTGGACAAATATCCCGGGAAATCCCGGAATTTTAAAATTACTTAATTTATTTTTTATTGATTTTTTGTTTTTTCTTTTGTTATTAGAAGGCTCTTGGGTAGAATTAAAGAAAACTGCATAATATTTACCACATTTTATTCTACTTTGCTGCTTTCTTAAATTAACACCTACTAGCATTAGCAACTTAGAGCAATCTAAAAGTGGGCCCGTATGCCAAAAACTGGCCGAGGGAATGTCGCTAGCGCTGCATATAATACAAGGAACCGAGTCTCAGTATATTATCTAGCGATCGCGGGCAACTCATCTTGCTCAGAGTTTAAGCAAGCATTTGAAGCAAGAACTGCAGTTATTCGAGACAAAAGGGAACAGAACTTCAAACATCATGAATTTATTTGATGCACTGAAAACCATTCCGTCAACCTCTTTTGAATCAGAAAGAGCCTTTTCTGCAGCAGGTTTATTTATCACGAAGTTGAGAAATCGTCTTAGTGATAGAAGTATCGATTGTTTATGTTTTTTAAGAAGCTATTTTAAAAATGTTGATTGACTCTTTAAATATTTTAAGATACAATATTTTAAGATAAAAGGATGAAATTATTTTTTGTAATGAAGTTTATTTTATTTTTATTTTTTGTATTGGCTAAATATTTCAAGATAAAAGATGTTGAGATAAAAGGTATACATTTTTTTTTTTAATGAAGTTTCTTTTTCTTTTTCTTTTTTATTTGCAAATGCACTTAATTATAATTGAAGGAATATAATATTTTAGCCTTTTATTTGTCCCCTGCAGATGAATAGCATGATAAATATTATGTTTAATAAATAATAAATACCTACCACTGATTGGTAAACTCAATTCAAGTATTACAATGCAAAAGTAGCATCTAGGCATAAGTAATTGGTTATCCCAATTCTAAAAGGGTATTTTATCACTGAACAATAAAAAAATTACCGTTCTCTTAAATATACAACCATTTCCTGGATTTCCCGGGATCACGGGAATTGGCTTCATTTTTTCGGGAATTCCCGGGATTTCCCGGGATGAAGAAAACTGCATATAAGGAGAAACCCTAGTAATTACCCCAAAGGGGTAATTTGAGATATCCAGGGGGGTAATGGAAGCCATACAAATTTTATTTAAGATTTGTGTTTAAAAACAATTGTATGATAATAAAGTACTTCTTTAACTTTTGGTTAATTTACGCGTCATTAGGGGTGGGGTAACGGGGTGAGCGCCAATGCTTCAGGTGGGTAATGGAAGTAAGTGGGTTGAGAACGTCTGGTCTAAATAGTTACCAATATTATTGGTTATTAAAAGTTATTAATTAAAACGGTATTTTATATACTTAAATTATATGTTTTATATGTTTATACAATATATGAAAAGGGCGTCACGTGGTTCGGTCGGTTCGAGCGCCGGTCGGCAGTGCCGAGATTCCTCTAAGTCGTGGGTTGGAATACCAATACTGCCTGAAGCTGCGCAGTTCTTTGTATTACGTCACGGCGAAGCGGCGGACGACCACCCACCTTTAATTGACTGTGACTAAGGTAAAAACCCAAATTAATCAGTTAACATTTTAAAAGAGATATTTCAATAAGTTTTCTGGTTAATGAAGTCTTTTTTTACCTTGTAATTAGTCATCAGATCATGGAATGCTTTCCTGATGGATGATTTATTCGAAGGTAAATGCATGACAGACTGTATCTGAGATTCTGTCCTTCCTTCGCTCCCCATATAAACCATGGCAAGAGCTGTTGATATACTGAATGGAGAAAAAAACAAGTTTCCATCTTCTCCGGAGAGTGCCTGAAATTTGACATTTTATTATGTAGCTAACATTTTAACACTATAGCTTTCCATTAGGGGTGGTGGGGAAGAGATATAATAATATAAAAAGTGATATACTGATTAATCGGCATCGGTATCATCCAAATTTAGCCCATTCTTTTACCGATTCTTTGACATTTAAAAATTTTCATTACAAAACAAAATCTATATTTATAGAAAATTGAACGTACAAAAACACTATTTACATTAGTTTATAGTCATTTCAAAGAGTAATTGTATAAAATATATTTTCTATTTTCTCTAACTAGCTAATCTCTAAATATTATAGACTAATGTAATCTCCTATTCTATATTGATAATAACTCTATATTAACCCATTAGCACCCACATGTCTTTTCCGAGACTGAACAAAATCGTCTAGCGTTATCCTGAACAAAATCAGTAAAGTGACGTTAGGAGCTGATGGTTTAAGTTGTATTTTATAATGTTTATATTAAATCATCTTATTATGATGACTTTAATTTAAGTATTTTTATAATTTTATAAACTCAAATTTGTATATCCATTTTTTTTATTCAAATAGGCCACCACTCGCCAGGGCCTAGAAATTTAATGAAAAAATTCTGTTGTTGTTGTTGTTTACATTTTGTTGAAGAAAAAAATATCTTCAACATAAGGGACCTCAATTACTTTAAATAGTGGCGATGAATGATGAAATTTTCTAATAATCAATGATGGTTTCTGTTGTATGAGATAAGACCGAAGAAAACATTACTTTGCGAATGCATTTAGTTTGCTTTATTTCAAGAAACCACGTATGAGCAGATTAGCCAGTTTATACATGCAAACAGGTGCCAAATTCAAATGCCACATTACATAATTTATGGTAAAATGAGACTGAAATTATGTGGAAAATTAATAATTTTTCATCATTTTCTAAAGATATTGTTTGATTAATTTATGATTAAATTCGAAACAATGCTTAACTGATTAATAATAACAATGCCCTAAAGAGAATCCACTCCTATGCCGATGATTCCACTTTTCACTTCACCCGCTTCACAAACCGACCCTCTCAACAGTTATTTATGTCATTGTAAAGTGTAAAACTAATGTATTTATTTTATTATTAATAAAGGTTATTCAATTCAAAATTCAATTCAATGTTTCGTGTGGAACGACTATGATGCACCTAACCTCTGATCTTTCTACTATCTCTGATTCGGATAGAGAAAACCTTATGGCTTTCAGTGCTTTAAAAACTCAGTTCCTTCATCTGTTTGCTCGTCATAATCTTCCACACGGTAATCTTACTTTCAACAATACGCAACTCAATCCTTCTTCTTCTCTTAACATTCTTGGTGTTTCCTTTTTCCCGTGATCACTCCTGGAAAAATCACATATATTCTCTTTCTAAAACAACTTCTAATAGGTTAGGTGTGTTGTACCGACTCCGCAGTTTCTTCATCCCAACTCAGTTCCTGTCTCTGTACAGGGGTCTTGTCCGCCACTGTATGGAGTACGTTTTCATGTGTGGGGTGACTCAACCCACACAGTTCTACTTTACCGGGTGGAATGAAAGGTTTTTCGTTTCATCAATTCCCCTCCTCTTACTAACTGTCGTCAATCCCTCTCTCTTCGTTGTAGTGTTGCTTCACTTTCTCTTTACTGTCACTATTATAATGGACACTGCTCTTCTGAACTCTCTAACTGCATGCCTCCTCCTTTAAGGAAAGCTCGCATTACTAGACTTTCAACACATTCTCATTCCTTTTCTGTCCAACTCTCTAACGCAAAGGTTAATCGATATTTTCAATTTTTCATCAACTCTGGAATATTCTTCCTCAACCCATCTTTCCCAGTCTATGACCTCCAATCTTTTAAACGCAGAGTATCCAGTCATCTCGAAAACCTTGAACCTTGACTCTGGCTTTCTTCATCTACGAGAGGGCTTTTCTGCAGGCATTCGCCCTTGGGGCCCTACTTCCTGCTTATATATATACACTACTGTATGGAAAACCTAGTTATAATACTGGTAATATTACGCCCTTACGTCTATTAACTTACCACGTATAAATCCCTTGTAAACTTATTTTCGCTATCAGCAATTACTTTCACTTCTTTTTGTGAAAATTCTGTAACATTCGTACTTTGTAAATGTGACGTTTCGGCTAGGCCAAATATGAACCCACTGCAAGGAAGGCGAGAATGGCAAACTCCCTAGAAAAAAAAAATGAAAGCAAAGGCACTTCCAAAACATTTTCTGAGTAGGAATTCTCATTTTGTAAAACCTTTTTATAATTTATTCTTAAGATAACACATCTAAATAAATTAGCATTGCAGGGTTGACATAAATCCATATTTTTGAAGAATGCATCCGTTCATTTTTTTTTTTTTTTGTTATATTATTGTGACATAAATCAGGACTAAAACCACATCTAAAACTAAGTCAGCATACTACATATGTACAATAAAAATATTTAGACATAGTTTGGTTTACCCATCAATACAATTTTTTTGTATTCAAACTCAAAGATATTGAAGAGTTTATAGCTTATACACCATTTACTCTCAAGAAAAATATTTGTTGATTTTACAGTTTTTTTAAAACACTAACTAGCAATGAGAATATTACCAGTTTGTTCCAAGATGCTGCTTCCCGACCAGACTATCTTTCATAAACCGATATATATAGTTCTTTTCATAATTGTTTGGATTAATGAAGTATTTTCGTCAGCTACAAAAATTAATTATGACTGAAACTTTAGCATTTTGGGGGGGGTATAAAATTTATTATAATCTCTACAATGATTTTACAAATTATAATCTCGTAAAACCTCAATGTATAATTTTCAAATAAATCGCAAATAGTTTATGCTTTTATCGCTTTAAATAATTTTCTTTAAAAAATTAACTTTTAAAGAAAACGATTTAAAGTGATTAAAAACTAAACTATTTGCAGATTATTTGACAATAATATAGAAACTCGGATCCCCTGAAGTTCAAGGCCCCCAATTTTCCCACCTGAAGATCAAGGCCTCCACTTTTTCCCACCTGAAGATCAGGGCCTCCAAATTAAAGGAAGATAAAAATGCGGATCACCTGAAGACTAGAGCCCCCATGTATTCTTGTTTTTTGCTTTACAGTTCCAAATATAATAATAAATTATTAAATTGAATGCCCGGTTAGGTCAACTGCACGCCCTTGACGATTGGTTAGGTTAAGTCGTGATATTTTCGTTAGTTTCAACGAAGATATCACAACTTAATCTAACCAATCGTCAAGGTCGTACAGTTGACCTAACCGGGCATTCAATTTAATAATTTATTATTATATTTGGAACTGCAAAGCAAAAAACAAGAATAAGGGATTCCAAAAAACCTTAGCTCCCCCCATTTGCAGCTTACATGTTTACTTATATCGAAATAGTTTTAGTGATTATAAAAATATATAAAATTCTTTATTTATTGCAGGTATTAAAATTACTCTAGCTGATAAAGTGATAATATAATGGCTTCTCAATTAATTGGTGATTCGGAGAGGCAACGTGTGATAGATCGCATACGAGCAATAACATTTCGGGAAGCTCGTGATGCTGGAGCCACCTTTATAACACGTTCATGGGTTGCCAAAAAGTTGCGAAGAAGTGAGACTTCGTCAAAAGAAATTGAAATGAAACTTTGGATGAATGTGAAATGGATACAACCAAATCTGGGCGCCCAAATTTGCCACTCTCTCAGGAAACAAAGGGCATCATTGAAAGCGGTACGCGTAAGCGGAAAAACAGCTGTGCTAAACCTTCTAGAGAGATCGAAGTGTTGAGAGGAAAGATCGTTAGTGGTGAGTTCATTCGACTGTACTGTCATAGGCAAGGTTTAAAGCCTTGGCATGAACTTCCAAAACCAAGAAAAACTCAACTTAACATCGATGACAGAATGTGGTTTGCCCATTATCTTGAAGATTGGGATGTGGATGATTTCATGCTTTTAGCTGTCTCCGATGAATTTTTTGTTTACGTAACACGTCGGGCTAACTACCAAAATGATCGAGTGTGGGCCACAACACCAGATGAAATCGATGACAATGAACATTATCGTGAATTATTAAAAAGTCCAGACTGTGTTGGTGTGTTTGTTTTGTTCACTGCAAAGAAGCTCATGTGGGTGCTGAAGCCAAATGGTCAGACTTGGGGTGGACAGTACAGTATTTTCGTGATATTATTCTATCCCAGCATGTCATTCCTTTTCTAAGAAACCCAAACAATGTTATGGATGTCGATCAGGTCACACTTCTGCACGATAAGGCCTCCTGCTTTAAGGCATTAGCCACTCAATAGTTGTTGCGGAACCATGAGATCGATTTCTTTGGAAATGAAGAATGGCCAGGAAATTCTCTTGACCTGAACGTCTGTGAACACATTGGATCAGTTATAAAGGACAAGGTTGAATGTCTCTTGTTTCAAGAACCTGCAGTAAATCGATTTTCGAAGGATACAATGACGTAACACATTGAAACGGTTTTAGCAAATTTGCGTAACGATCAAGATCTATTCACGTCACTTTTGGCAAGCTACACAAAGCGAATTCAGGCTGTCTTGGAAGCCAATAGCGGGAACACCAAGTTTTAATTGTTTCTCATTAAATGCAGGATCAAATTCTCTTTTGTAAGGTATGTTTAGTTTTACTGTACCTCTAATGGTTTAGGCCATGGGCGGGGGAGCTAAGGTTTATTGGAGCCCCGTACATGGGGGCTCTAGTCTTCAGGTGATCCGCATTTTTATCTTTCAGTTGTCCACAATGGTGATAGAGGGAACTAACAGAACCACTACGACTCCTATCGGTGTAACCTTAACCTAAAAATTTAACAGAAAAATAAAATAAATTTTGCCACCTGAAGATCAAGGCCCCAATTTTTCCCACCTGAAGATCAGGGCCCCCAAATGAGTCTAGGGGCCCTGATCTTCAGGTGATCCAGAAAATCTTCACCAATTATATTTTTCTAAGTAAAACAACATTATAGATTAGACACTAGAGTAAATTTTACGCCAAATAAAGGCTTAAGTTTTAGTCATAATAATTCATTCCTGTGATGGTGGAATCATCAGCAAAGGAAAGGATAGGAGAGGAAGTACGATTTAAAAGATCATTAATTAATACAAGGAAGGGAGTGGGTGACAGGACAAAGTCCTGAGCAACACCCCTATTAATAGCTTAAGCTTAAGGAGAAGAACAATGATCACTTGCAACTAAAGCTATAAATCGAACATAAAAGAAATCAGATGTGAAGGCACGGATAGAAGGACAGAAACCGAAGGAGGGCAGTTTGGAAATTATGCATTTGTGTCAGACTATCTAAAGATTTTGATATATCTAGCGCAATAGTAAAGGTTTCACTGAAATCCGAAAACGAGGATGACCAAGGCTCGAAGATATACGAGAAGATCGACAGTAGAGTGTCCCTTGCGAAACACATACTGACGATCTGAAAGATTATGAATAGACAGGTGTTTAAGAATCTTTCTGTTGATGATACATTAATAAACTTTATACGAGTAAAAGCAAGAAATCAAAGCAACCGGGCGATAGTTGTAGGGTTGAGATTTATTTTAACTTGAGAACAGCCATCCTTCTTTGGACAGGCTGAATGAGAGCCATCTTCCAGCAGAAAGGAAAAGTACCAGTTCAAAGACAAAGACGAAAGAGTTTGCCGAGGCAGGGTGTCAGCACAGAAGTACAATTCTTGAAACCAACAGGAGAGACCCCATCAGGGCCGTACATCTTCCAAACGTTGAACCCAGATAAGTCAAACAGCTTTGGAAGAGACTCTAATTGCAAGCACAATTAAGTCAGAGGGGGAGAAGATGAAGGAACACCACCGGAATCGTCCAAGGTTGAGTTGGAGGCGAAAGTGTGATCGAAGAGTTGAGTTTTATCAAGAGAAGAGACTTCAATTCAGCCGTCAGAATGGAAAAGAGGAGGAATGATAAATTAAAGGTGTTGGAGAGGTTCCTTCTGAAACCTTCCTCTCTTAGAACAAGCAAAGTTAAACCAAGGTATTTTGCATTAGTACTGTAGTAGGAAAATAATATGGGATGTGCGACTCCATGTCCGAGAGAATCACCTCCCTAATGCGCTCACCACACTCCCAGGGGACACTTCCACGGAAGCAGTAAGGGCTTCCCAATCGGCGACGCCGAAGTGAAAAAGGCGCTTCATCTTGGGAGGATCCAAATGCTAAACCAGAGCCATAAGACAGGAAACAGATATAAGATTGTGGTCGGAGGAGCCCCACAGAGAAAAATGTTTGACAGACTTAAAAGAAGGATGAGTTGTTAAAAATAAATCCAGTACTAGGCCTATTTCCAAGGCAATTGGGGATACGAGGAGTGTGCTGTACAATCTGTTCTAGGTCATTCAGGATAGAAACGTTATAAGCTAGTACACCAAGGATGTCAGTGAAATAGGAGAGCCAAAGGTAGTGGTGAGTAGTATGGGCGTAAAATGGGAGAGTGCAATTGCAAATGCAATGCTGAAAATGTTCAATGCTGCAAAGGGGGAGGGGATGGCTGCAAGGGGGTGTTGCAAAGTGGAGGGGTTATGCAACAAGGGGAGGGGGTATTGCAAAGGGGAGGGGGTATGCATCAATGGGGGAGGGGTTATCCCCCAAGTTGCAATGAAGGGGGAGCTTTTGGGGGAGAAGGGAGGATGACTTCCCCCCCAAAGGGGTAACCTTATTGGGGAGAGAGAGAGAGAGAGAGAGACAGGAGGAACAGGAGATCTTTGGGGGAGAAGGTGGGATGTCCTCACGCCCCAAAGGAAAATCCTAACCTAAGAAGGTAAGCGTTAACCTAAGAAGGATAGAGAGTTGTTTCGTCCAGCAAAGCCAGACGCATAATGAGAGTACAGGGGACCAGCAGCTGTTATATAAAACGTCGGGAGTTGCCAGATACCATTATTTTAATTATTTATTTATATATAGATGAGTTGTCAGATACTACTATTTATTTTAATTTTTATTTCTGGAACGGTTACCAGTTATTTAATTTATTTAGTTATATATTAAAGGCAAGAGAGAGATGATCAATGCTTAGAGGGGTTTAGTTTATTTATTTATATATTAAAGGCAGGGTTGTCAGGAAAGTAGACAAGCAAGCAAACAAGCAATATCGAATTATTTATTGCAGAAGAAGCACGAAGAAAAACAAACAAACAATCAATCTGAAAGTGAAACTTATTACTTGTACAAAAGAATTTCAATCTTAATGTATACACGTCAATTATCCCTATTAAAATCTCTCTTGTTTCTAATTAGTAATTTTTGAATCTTTTTTTAAACTTAGGATTATTTATAACACCAGTTTACTACATTATTACCCCCGCTGTCACATCCTTCACGCATTAAAAAGTTCTATTTTACTTTATTGGTAACCTTCGGTTAGCTTCCGCCCGAATTGTTCATTCTGACGAAGGTTAATCTTTTTTTACTCCACCTTAAACCTATAGTTTAACGTGGAATCCGAAACACCAGCAACACAGCGTCTTAACCAGTAGGTCACCCAGGGTACTCATTTATCTACCAACCAATTTCTTTATTGTGCGGAAGGATGAACAGTTCGGTTTTACCGCGCGCCGGCTGCCATCACCGGGTCTCGAGCCCGGAGCTGATGGATTCGTAGTCAGTGACGCTAACCACCAAGGCGTGAAATTGAATGAAAAATAAATGTCAGGAAATGCATGCAATATAATATATCACACTTTATATACAAGGGTTAGACAAAATAATATGAACACCCGCCGATTTCACCGGTTATCTTTACTGACTGCTCAGACACAAAGTAAACGGTCAAATGACTAGCAAACCTATTTAAATGCGTAACAGAGAGTGTATACGTCATGTTATAACCCTCACGTTGTTTTTACAGATCTGAGTGAATTATGAATTAGCAGTTATGAAAGACCTGTCAGACTTCCAAAGAGGGCAAATTGTCGGAGCGCGGATGGCTGGTGCATCGGTGACGAAAACCGCTCAGATGTTCAATGTATCCAGAGGAACTGTCTCTATGGTCATGTCTGCATACCAAAACCATGGAAAGACAAGCACCGACAAATGCAATAGTGGACGCAAGAAGAAGCTGTGTGATCGAGACCGCCGGGTGCTAAAGCGCATTGTGACAAAGAACCATAAGACCACAGCTCCAAAAGTGACTGCAGAGCTTAACCAGCATCTTGCAAGCCCGGTATCGACCAGAACTGTACGTCGCGAGCTCCATGGAGCTGGATAAAATGGGAGGTCTGCAATTGCCAAACCCTTCCTTTCGCACATCAACATTGAGCGGCGCAGAAAATGGTGTAATGACCATAAGAATTGGTCAATGGACCGGTGGAAGAATGTAGTCTACTCCGACGAATCCTCCTTTACGCTATTTCCATGTTCCGGTCGAGTTTACGTCTGGAGACAGCCTAAAGATGCTTATGACCCCGACTGCCTGACTCCAACCGTTAAGCATGGAGGCGGATCTGTGATGGTTTGGGCAGCAATATCGTGGAATACTCTTGGCCCAGCTGTAGTACTGCATGGTAGGGTTAACCAGGTCCATCCCATGGTCCAAACGCTGTTTCCCAATGGCGGCGCCGTCTTCCAGGATGATAATGCACCAATCCACACCGCTGGGGTCGTTAAAAACTGGTTTGAAGAGCATGTTAGTGAAGTAGAATGCTTGGATTGGCCTCCACAATCCCCGATCTTAACATTATTGAGAATCTGTGGTGTCAGTTGGAGCAGCAGGTCAGAAGCCGATTCCCACCGCCGGCGTCTTTGGAGGAACTGGAGCAGGGTTTGCTCGAAGAATGGCTCAGGATTCCTCTAGCCACTGTCTAAAAGCTGTATGAATCAATTCCCCGACGCATTGCAGCTGTTATTGCCGCTAAAGGAGGACCAACTCCATATTAAGAATAAAAACCGCCATTTATCAAGGTGTTCATATTATTTTGTCCAACCCCTGTGTGTGTGTATATATATATATATATATATATATATATATATATATATATATATAGGTATATATATATATATATATATATATTCTTAAATAATTGTCCAGGACAAATCTATGTGCACTTTAATATTTAAGAAGCTTCCCTGAAAGTGTCTATTTACTTTTGTCAATCCTTGTAACTAAAGGTTATAAAAACAAAGAAAAATACATTTACATTAACACAACTTCGCATCTCAACCAAGAAGAGGTAGAAGAGTGTAACGGTAAAAATTCGATTCACTTTACACGCACGTGAATCGCCCGAGGCACTTCAAAAACTGCAAAGAGGCTACATTGGAACGTGGATGACCCACTTTCTTCCCCAAAGCCTCACCTCATCCTCCTTTCTCTCTCGCTCGTGCGATTTTTATTCCCTGTTACTATGTATAAATCTCTTTTTATATTTTATTAACTTTGTTGTTGTTGTTGGTTAGCCGATCAGCCCACCCTGATTGATCGAGTAAGCCGACGGCACGCAGGTAACCGATCGCCCTCTCCGGAGTGGACCAGAGGTTCAGCGCACTAGTGATGTTGTGTTGTGTTCGTTGTTGTGCTTGAGCGGTGCAGTCTGTCATAATTCGTTCAATTGTTTGTGGGTGTCCTGGCACAGGTGGCAGGTGTCGTCTGTGGAGTTGTCTAGTCTGTGTTTATATGTCTGTAAGTTGGGGTGATGTCCACATCGGAATCGTGCTAAGTTAACTCGATCCGATCTGCTCAGGCTGGTCTCTGACCTATCAATGGGTGGCGGCTTCGCACCTAGGACCGCATTCGGACCGAGTCGTTCAGTGCTTTGTAGGATAGGTGTGTGTGTGTATGTGTTTTCTGTACTGTGTGATGTCTGTGGGGCGTGGTATGGAGTGGAGTATTTGGTTATAATGTCTCTCTGGTGTTACCTTAATGGTGCGAGGTGTTGGTGCATGATTGTACATGTAGTGGCAAGGGTGTTATGGGTTATGGCTGCTGCCATGAACTGTGTTCCCCTCATTTCTAAATATTCCCTAACTTTCATTTTTTTTGTTTCTGTGTGCAGGTGTTCTATTGGTATTGTTTGAGTACATCCTGTAATGATACGAAGTACGTTGTTCTGTATTATCTGTAAGGTGTTTATGTGTGTGTGTTTGAGATAATGGGTGCCCAGCATGGGCTAGCATAGTCCATAACTGAGCGAATATATTTTTTGTATATAAGTGATGTTTCCTGCTGGTGTCCAAAGTTTGTGCCTGTTATTACCCTAAGCGTGTTAAGTCTTGACGTACATTTGTTTTTAATGTCCTGAATGTGGTTTGCAAGAGATAATGATGTGTTGTATGTGACCCCAAGTATTTTGGTCCTGTGAGTGTGTGGAATGTTGGTGTTGTTTAGTGTAATCTGTAGAGTTATCTGGTGTTCTTTTGTTTGCTTGTTATCAAGGTGATGGTTTATTTTGTGGGCGTTACTTTGAGTCTATTGTGTGTGAGCCAGTCTTGTATACTGTTTATGTATGTTTGTAGGTTATTTGTGGCAGTGTCGATGTTATTCTACAGATCTACTACAGAAGCTACGGCTAACAAAGACCCTAAGATCCACTGTAAGGTTAGCCCAAGAGAAAGGAAAGAATAGGGTGTTTAAAGAGGAGAATAAGGGGTTAAGTTAGTAGCAAAACCTATCATTTGTGGGTTAACATTCATTCAGAAAAAGAGAAAGAAAGACTCACCATCATCATCCGCCGGCCACTGCCGACAAGTAGGAAACATATTCGAAGAGAATAGGAGAGGGGTGAAATATGAAAAGAAGTAAAATAAGAACACTTACAAACCATGCAAACACAGTCTTGACTCAAACACTATCATACCATGCAAACTACGGACATGCAAGTAAAGAGAGTTACAGACATGCAAGTAAGGAGAGGATAAGTAAAAAAAAAAGTAGGTAGAGTATAACAAAACGTGGGTTAGTTTACCTAA
This sequence comes from Bathynomus jamesi, assembly GCA_023014485.1. Classification (NCBI taxonomy): domain Eukaryota; kingdom Metazoa; phylum Arthropoda; class Malacostraca; order Isopoda; family Cirolanidae; genus Bathynomus; species Bathynomus jamesi. The sequence goes on from JAJOZX010001260.1 coordinate 264,479, forward strand.
CAAAAAGTGGGTTAGAGTGGACGTTAGAGTGATGTCATCTGCATATGATGATAAGGTAAGCTTGTTATATATGGGTGTTGGAATGTCATACATGTATAAGTTGAACAGTGTTGGTGAGAGAACAGAGCCTTGAGGACCCCGTTCGGAAAAAGCTTGTTTTTGGATGACTTGCCATTAAGTGTGACATGTATCTTCTTGAAAGATAGTTGCTCAGCCACCTTTTGGTGTTAGTGTGCATGTTTGTGTTGAGTATTTTGTTTATGAGAGGAAAATGTGGGATAGCATCAAATGCTTTACTAATGTCTATTGTTGTTAATAGTGTACGTTGAGCTGGTCGTCTGGAGTTGATGCCATCCATGATGTGCTGCGTGAGGTTAGTGAGTAATGTCATGGTTGAGTGGTGAGGTCTGAATCCTTGTTGAGTAGGCGATAGTGGTATGTGTGGTATTAACTTCGTTGTTTATGTCTTATTTTTCTTTGCGTGTAATTTGCTTGGTATCTTCTTCCTTCATTGTCGTGTCAGCCAGACTCCTTACTCATTCTTCAGTCAGACTCCTTACTTCATTCGTCAGCCGGACTCCTTACTCATTCGTTTGTCAGACTCTTTACTCATTCGTCAGCCACTCCTTACTGAGCGGACACATTCCCTGGGCTCTCTGATATTTTTTCTACTTTGGGATATTGTCGCTAAATTTTCTTTTGGAAAGTTCTGAACTTTATATACTTGCGTTTATATTCACATTGTTATAGTTAAGTAACTGAATATTAGTGGATTTTAGCGATTTAGAAGTTTTCATAGAGTGCCGGCTTAATTTAACTTAAACTACTTTAACTTGCGCGATGCCGCCACAGAAAGCGTCGTGTGTTAGGTGTGGGATTAATCGGTAGTATACAGATTTTAAAGATTACAACGGCGGTCCTATGGCGATTACCGAGAGATCAGTTTGTTTCTTTTGTGATTTAAGGGAAGAGATAGTTGATATAAAACGTAGTGTACGCGAGGTGACGGAAAGACTTGCAACGCTTGATGAAGGCAGGGATAGAGTTACAGTTGACGAACGTAAGTTGGTGAAGGGTGAGGTGAGGAACATGGTTTCTAGTATAGGTAGCTTATCGGGAAGGTTAGACAGAGTTGAGGAGGGGGTTAAGGTTAGTTCGAGATTAGTAGACGGGGAAGGATTTAAAGAAGTTAAGGGTGGATCTAGGCCACGTACGTTAGGTGACAGGAATCCCCCCCTATCGAGGTTTCGAACCCTTTCGCCCAGTTGAACAGGGATGTGAAAGAGGGGGAAACTATTATAATTGGGGACAAGGTCATATGGACAAGGAATTCGTTGAACGGAATCCAACCAAGAGGAGAAGGGTCTATCTACCAGAGGCCAGGGTTGACAGAATTAGAGACGAAGTAGATAGGGTTCACGTTGCCTCCCGTCCAGTGGCGGTCCTAGCTTACATGACGCCCTGGGCGAACCTCACCTTCAGCGCCCCCCCCCTGTTCGCCAACACACACACATTCGAATCCCCCCAAAATAAAGGACAGACATAACTCTTTCACAAAATAACTTTTTATTGGACTAATTGTTGGAACTTCAGAACCAAAACAAAGACTCAAATTTCTGAATTTTACAAATCCTTCATCACGTAAATAGAATAACTCACTTAAGAGAATGTAATTATGATACTATGAACAGGAAAAATACAAATTAAATTGCACAACTGCCATAAATAAACTAGAGAATCAAATTTCTAAATTGTACAAATGCTCTATCACATAAATAGAATAAGACACTTAAGAGAGGGTAATTATTATGCTACACTTTGAACAAGAAACAAAATAAATTGCACCACAGCACAACTGCCATCTAAAGCCTGACTCTTCTTACCTTCCTTGATGCAAAGTCATGAATTAAATCATCATATGAAATCTGCTCAGCAATTGTATGATTTATACTGATGATGGCCAGACCGGTAAGGCGTTCCTGTGACATAGTTGACCTCAGGTAGGATTTGATGAGCTTCAGCTTTGAAAAGCTCCTCTCTGCTTCAGCAACAGTGACTGGAAGAGTAAGACCAATTCTGAGAGCAGTCCACAAATTTGGATATATTTCAGAGAGCTCCCTTTCATGGATAAATGTCAGCAGTTCAAGCAAGGATATGGTCTTTGATGGCAAGTCAGGCAAGTTCTTCAGCTCCTGTGCAAGCTCTCTGCCATCCAAGTCAGATTGTCCGTTAAAGTGTAGTGTAGTACTAAGGTTCACACATTGTTCTGTCAGCTCCTCAAATGTGAGATTTTGGAAATGTGTCAGCACTCCAAACTTCTCTCCCACAATTTCCAACGTGGAAAATCTTTCCTGAATGGCTGATGTTGCAGCATCAACCACTGCATTGAAAAATGTCACCTCCAGCTTCTTCAAAGCATCAATCAAGGGCTCATCAGATGCTTCATAGGAGAAGTGCCGCTTTGTGGACCTCAGCCGTTTTTGTTTTAACACAGCCTCCACATTCATTTGTTCACAGATATCTGTGGCTGCCATTTGTGCAGCCACAAAACCTGTTGCCCTGTAATTGCGGAGACCTCTCTCTGTTTTTTTTAGGAGATTTACTGCAACATCAACGTGCATGCTAGGAGACTGCATCTGCTTGCTCACATGCTGAATTTGGCACAACAGGTCATGCCACACCACTGAACAAATGGCGAAACGGTATGACCCAACCTCCTCTGACAGAGATTGAGCCTCGACCTTTATTACAGTCTTTGGTGTGGTCCCTCACCTCGATCAGTGCATCTCTCACTGCAGCTGCCTGATATCTCAGGGGCTCCACACTCTTGATCTTGCTTTCCCACCTTGTATCAGACCACATCTTCAATGTGATGTTCACATGTTTTTTCAAAATGGCCCATCGTTGTGTGGAGGCTGAAAACAAGTTGTAAAGCTTCTGCAAGATGCCAAAGTAACTTGTGGCATCAATAGATCCCTTAGCAGCATCGGCCACAAGCAAATTCAGAGAATGAGCCCCACATGGAACAAACAGAGCTCTGGGATTAATTTCTAGGAGCCTGGATTGAACACCCTTGTTTTTTCCCCTCATGTTGGCCCCGTTGTCGTATGATTGTCCTCTACAGTCCATGAAAGGAACTTTTAGCTCCTCCAGTCTCTTCAGAATCAGAGATGCCAAATGTTGACCAGTGGACTCCTCTGCCTCCAAAAACCCCATGAAATGTTCCTTTATATGGGGCTTCCCCTCCAGTGACACAACCCGAATCACAACTGACAACTGTTCAGTGTGGCTGATATCTGGAGTGCAATCTAGAATTATTGAAAAAAACTTTGATTGTTTGATGTCGCTCACCATTGCTGAAATGGTCTTGCTGCTCGACAAATCAATGAGTTCGTTTTGTATGTGGTGGCCGAGGTAGCTGGTGTGACTGGAGGTCCCTTTTTGGACACGGTTAATGTGCTCTTGCATTATAGGATCAAATTGTGCCATCAGTTCAACTTCTTTCAGAAAATTGCCATTTGATGGTGAGAACAATTTTTATGTATGTCCCCTTAGTGCCAAATTCCTAACTGCCAGAGAATGCACAATAGCAGTGAGACGTGTCAGCACCGCTCTCCATCTCAACTTCTCAGCCTCCAGAAGTGCCATCTCCTGCTTGTCAATGGTCTCCCCCTTTCTCATCCTCACTGCCAGTTCTTTCCAGATTTTCATAGAATTTAGGTGTTCTGAACAGTTGTCATGTGATGTGAGCAATGAGCTTGCATGCTTCCAGTCCGAGAGTCCCAAACTTGTTAAATTTATTTTCCTCTTGGAAAATAATGTACAACAGAAACAGAAAAGGCTGTTGTTTTTTAAGGAATAGACCAACCAACTTCTGGTTATATTTTCCCCACTAACCAATGACTTCCTGAAGTATTGATGGTGGAAACTTCTTCCGTCACTGTCGTTTCTAGGGAATACAAAGTCAGATGGTACTTGACTTGGTCCCCTGGAAACCAGTTGTGTCCGAATTCTCTCAGTCAGAACTGAAGGCCAGTTAGCAGGGTCGGTGGACAGAGACTCATCCTCAGGAGGCGATTCTGCTCCAGGCATTTCTAATAGAAAGAACAAGAGCATTACTCATTAGTATACACACCTAAGTTAGATAACACATTATTCACAGCACTTTGTTATGGTGGTGGTGTTATGGAATTATGGTGGTGAAACACCACACATACCCAGTAACCCAGACCCAGTGATAATAACATTATAATTTATAACTGTTTGCAAAATGCTTTGCAGGGATGCACACACATACACATACACACACACGCACACACTCACAGACATATGTTCACACAAACTCACCTGAAGAGTCCTGCCGGGGAGAAGTAGAAGCAAATGGGTCTTCATCCTCAGGATCAGACTGCATTTGTGGAGACATATGTGAGGCTGAGGAGGTAGATGGCTCCTCAGCCTCAATAATGGCAGAAGTAGACGGCTTCTCATCCTGGCTAGTGTCAGAGGGTGTTCCAAAATATTTCAAAAGTGCCCCTGCAAATAGTAAAATAGAACATAACAGACCAATGCATGAATAGGCTAGTACAATTAATTTAACATGTTATTAAGCACAATTTATTAAACTTTTAGAATAGGAAACAAATGAATAATACAACCTCCTTGGTTAATGGCTAATTATATACATAATAGTACACTTCAAATGACTCAGAAAGCTATATCACAAAATAGCAGTGCAATATAGCAGTGAAGAGTAGATGACATAGCTCTATACCTTTATCTTTTGCTCGTTTCTCCTCTTCTTCTTTCCTCTTTTTTCTAAACTGAGCACCTGATAGCTTTGACCTCTTCTTATCCATTTGCGGTTATTTGACAGACCTTAGTGGCTTAGTGTGAAGATTCGTTCTGTAATAAATAATATACATTTCACTATTTAACCAAACCCAGAAAAATAACATTACATATGTTAAAGTATGGGCCTTTATTCCCAATAATATTAATCTGGAAGCATTTTGCATTGTTTAGGTCTTTTATGGGAAGGTTTATGGAAAATGCAATAGATGGTTTTTTATTAATAAAAATATATTTATTGATCTTTTATTATTTATTTTATTTTATTTTTTTATTTTTTTTATTTCTTTATTTATTTATTCTTATTTTCATTTTTATTTTTTTTGCAGGCGCTCATGCCGCCCCTCCACAAATGCCGCCCTGTGCGGCTGCCCATATTGCCCATATGAGGAACCGCCACTGCTCCCGTCACTCGATGTTGGTGACAATAGGAGGGGGCAACGACTCATATAGGCCAGACATGAGAGTGCCTGACCTTTTGGAGAGATATAGGGGGGTCAATTTCGTCCCTGAAGGCAAGGTCAGATAGGTCTTTGGTTCTAGGTATTACCCCTAGGCACGGTTTGGGTCTTAGGATTACGTAAAAAACAATATTTTTGAACACTAAACTAGAAGGATTTGTGCTGAGGAAAATGTACCCTTCGTAACTGTGGTCAGAATTTAGTGATCCTAACCTTTTTATAAAAGATAGGATGCATTTCAATGAAATAGGGAATGCTAGGCTAGGTAGGTTAATCGATGAGAACGTTCGAAACCTGTATAGGTCGAAGCCCTCTTTAGACGTTGTGGGTCCGGAAAACGCCGGGCGGCCGACTTGAAAAATAGTTTAAAACGCCGATCCGTGGTAAAAAATAATTTAAACGTCTTTTATTATAACGCACGTAGTATTAAAAATAAATTGAACGAATTTAAGGCGATAATTTATTCCGGGAACTACGATATTGTTGCTGTAACCGAAATGTGGTTATATACCGTGACTTGGGACTTGTTTGGGGAACTTGATATAGCGGGTTTTAAACTTTTTACTAATGATAGGTTACATAGGATTGGTGACGGCGTTTTGTTGTACATTCGTAATTCCCTTAGGGCTATCGAAGTTAAGATAGATTTTCCAGCAGCAATTAATGCGATATACGTTGAAGTTAGGGTGCGTAGTATTAGCTTTAATTTTGTTGTTGTTTATAGACCTCCCGTTCAACCCCTCGATACCGATACTAGATTTTCCACACTTCTTGGTAACTTTATTAATAATTGAGATAGTACAATTGTCGGAGACCTTAACTGCCATAACGTGAATTACGAGACTTTTACTGGTAATGATGAAGGTTTGAGATTGATTGAGTTCATGGAAGATAATTTTTTACGACAGATGGTTACCGAAACGACGCGCGGTGACAATATTTTAGACGTGGTGATGATGAACGACGAAAATATAGTCGAAGGTTTAGAAGTAGGTGAGAGTGGGATGTAGTGATCATCAAATTATTAGGTTTAAACTAGTGGTAGAAAATAGTAAGGATAGTAACGTAATAGAAGTCCCTGATTTTGGGAGGGCTAATTTTGATAGTTTTGCGGACAGGATGACAGTAGTGGACTGGGATAATTTATTTATGGGTAACGACGCAAATTTTCATTGGAAGGCGTTTAAAAAAAGTTTTTTGAATATCGAAAGTGAGTTTATTCCTCGTAGGCCCAAGCGCGCTAGAAATCATAGTAGGTCCAAGCGATGGACTAGGGAAATAGGCGCGTTCATAAACGAACGTAACAGAGCGTATAGACTTAATAAGCGCAATGGCACGGTAGCTAATATAATAGATATATCGAGCATAGACGTCAGGTTAAAAGATCTGTTAGGAATGCTAAGCGTAATTTTAAGATACTTGTAGCTGCGGATAGTAAACATAATCCGAAAAAGTTTTTTGACTACGTCAATAATCATAAGCCGATAAAAGATAACATAAACCCTCTAGGGGACGCTAACGGCACTATGGCTTCCGACGCTCAGGCGATGGCGGGTATTTTTAATAACTTTTTTGCGACAGTTTTTACCGTAGAAGACGTAAATAATGTCCCCGACGTGGACGATATCGTTCCATTTATTAGCGAGACTGATTTGAATGAAATGACTGTTTACGATGGTGAGATTACGCATTATATCGATAAACTAAAAGTTAGCAAGGCTCCAGGCCCTGACGCCCTGACATTTGAAAGATTTGAAAAACTTTATAGTAGTCCCCTTAACAAAAATTTGTAATACGTCACTGGAAGTGGGGATTATTCCCGACGACTTCAAATTAGCGAACGTTACGCCCATTTTTAAAAAAGGCGACCGCACAGTAGCTAGCAATTATAGGCCTATTAGCTTAACGTCAATTGTTGGCAAACTTTTGGAATCCGTAGTTAGGGATCGTATCATCGATCACTTAGAAAGTCGCGATTTGATTAATAGTAGTTAGCATGGGTTTCGACGCCATAGATCTTGTTTAACGAATTTGTTAGAGTTTTATATCGAAATAGTGCGCGAATACGATAGGCATAGAGCGGCTGACGTTATTTATTTAGACTTTAAAAAAGCGTTCGATACAGTTCCGCATAGAAGATTACGCGGTCAGGTAGCTAACTGGTTAGAGGAATGGCTTCGTGCTTGGAAACAGAGGATCGTTGTTAATGGTAGTGAATCGGAGTGGTTGGATGTAGGTAGCGGTGTCCCTCAAGGTTCAGTGTTAGGCCCATTGCTATTCGTAATTTACATTAACGACATAGATGTAGGTTTGACCAGTAACGTGTCAAAATTCGCAGACGACACTAAAATAGGTGGTAAAGTTCTTAACGTGGATGATAGAAATAGGCTCTAAGACGATGTAAATAGGATGATGAAATGGACGGATAAGTAGCAGATGCAATTTAACGTAGACAAACGTAAAGTTTTGCATATACGTTCTCGTAACAGCAATTACACTACACGATGGATGATAGGGAGTTAGCGATCGTTGACGAGGAAGTAGGTTTAGGCGTACGTGTATCTAAGGATTTAAAAGTTAGGAACCAGTGCCTGGAGTCTTGCGCAAAAGCTAATAGGATGTTAGGCTTCATAGCGCGTAATTTCGAATTTAAATCGAAGGATATTATATTGCCCCTTTACAAGTCCCTAGTCAGGCCTCATTTAGAATATGCTGGTCAGTTTTGGTGCCCGTATTTGCGTGAGGATAGTGATAGATTGGAAAGGGTTCAGCGTCGCGCCACGAAACTAATTCCGTCATTACGCAATAAGTCTTACGAAGATAGGATTAAAGAGTTAGACTTGCATTCACTCAAAACTACGAGATTAAGGGGGAGCTTATTGACGTTTTCAAAATCGTTAATAAAATCGATAACGTAAATTTTGACAAACTGTTCACTTTTGATAATAGCAATACTCGTAATAACGGATTTAAGTTGCGTTGCAGACGTTTCATTAATATCATCGCTAAAACTTTTTTTACGTTTAAAGTAATTGATAAATGGAATAATCTTCCCGCGTCCGTCGTGAACTCTACTAGCGTTAATATGTTTAAAAACCGTTTGGATAAGCATTTTAAAAATATTAACGTTGTTTAAAATAATAAAATAATTAGCAACAGGAGCTCTGGGGCTAATGGTCGAGGATGAGTCAGTTGACGACTAATACCAGCGTGTGACATGCCAGCAATAAAATTATAAAAAATAAATAAAAAAAAGTTAGACTAACACAAATTTAGATGTAGCTCGTAGCGTAAACTAACTCACTTTTTGTTATACTTTTCATACTTTTTTTATTTTCTTATCCTCTCTTGCATGTCTGTTGTTTGAATGGTATGACAGTGTTTGAGTTAAGACTGTGTTTGCATGGTTTGTAAGCGTTCTTATTTTACTTCTTTTCATCTTTCAACCCTTTCCTATTCTCTTCGACTATTTTTCCGACTTGTCGGCACTGGCCGGCGGATGATGGTGAGTCTTTCTTTATCTTTTTCTGAATGAATGTTAACCCACGAATGATAGGTTTTGCTCCTTAACCCCTTATTCTCTGCTTTCTTCCGGGCTAACCTTAGAGTGGATCTTAGGGTCTTTGTTAGCCTTAGCTTCTGTAGATCTGTAGATCGTCTCTGTTATTGAAATGAAATGAAATGAATGAGTGAAAATGAAAATATGAAAAGGTTTATTATTATTATTATTATTACGTGCTTGTCGCCCCTCTCGAGTTCACCTGGTGAAGTAGTGAGTTGGCTTCTTGTACTCTCTACCTCACATATCCAGGTACACCCGGCTCATCATGGCTTGTTCTGTGCCGTGCGTCTAATCTTTTGTATTATATGGAATTTTAGGTCCTCCCTTTTTTCCGTACCGTAACAGTTGAAATTTCTCAGTGTTGAACTTCATATTGTTGTCTTCCGTCCGATTCTGTTTGTAGAGATCCTAAAACCTCTAGGTTTCTTATTTTTCTACTAATCTTTGTGTCATCGGTAAAGGATGTTACTGTGCTGTCTCTGGCAATGTCCTCATCTATGTCAGTTAGCATGATTATGAAGAGTAGCGGCGCTAATACTATTTCCTGCGGTACTGAGCGGAGAGCCTCTGATGAAAATATTCCTTGCACTGTAACGACTTGCCACCGTTCACTAAGGAATTATATGTCCATTTCCCTCTCAAAAATTGGGAAAGTTGAGGCTCAAGCTGAGAGTAGCATGCTTGCAAATATATAATAATAATGCAAAATATTTGAAAGCACCGTGACAGAGCACGCGAGTGGGCAATTCACTCATTCACCTTGAGATGCGAACATTGAAATTAAATCTGCGGAGAGAATAAACCGAATTTGATAATGACACACCTTTATTATTCGTGAAGGCGACCAATCAGGACTTCAATGTCCAAAGCGTGGGTCCGTTATATCGGTGGTACGACAACTGATTGATTCACAAATTTAACATAGCCCCGCTCAGTTACATTGACAACCAATCAGCAAACTTACGAACCCCTATTAGTCTTTTGGGGTAGTGTTTGGAGATCATGCATATAAAAGTGAGTATTTTCAGCTGGAACTCACAGCAGTTATTTTCACCAGTGAATAAACAAACACATTCCCTCCGTCATGAGTCATTCACAAGAACTTTACAGTTTACCGGCTTTATATGAAGATGGAGACACTGCCGCAGTGTCTACAATTAATCTTTTTAACGTAGCCGACCGGGACGGATTATTTCCAACGCAAACCATTGATGATATTTCCAATGACGCTCCTTACGATCCGGCGCAAGGGATTACCGTTGAAATGTAAGTGTATAAATTTATGTGCCTGTAAATTTTTTTTTTTTTAGCCATTTATTCGCGAACTTATTTATTTTAGTGTTCCTGTCATTATGAGAAAGCGCTCGAGTAGTGTTCTGTGTTTCGCTTATATATATTTAGGGTTGTCCAAAAAATTAAAAGTTGGAATTTTAATTTAGACACGTCGCCTTAATACCTTTATCCCAAACATGCATTCAGACAAAATTTCAGTTTTTTATCTCAATATTCAGGGGTCCCGCAAAACTTCAACTTCCCGGTCATCACAAAAAATTTACACAATTATTTCAAATAAGCTCACGGAAAAGGAAAGGCATCATTCTAGATTCTAAGTTTATTTCAGGAAGACAGCTTTTGACATGGCATATCCTTCCTGTGCTGAGCTACAACTTTCAGGAGGTACTGCTTCTGCGTCTCATCCTTGGTGATAGATGAGTTGAATTGTGTGATCAGAGCAATACCCCTTTCGGCGCTGTCGTTCACAACCTTCAGTGAAGCGACGGAGGCCATGAATTGTTGGTAGGTTTCATGTTTGTTCCAAGAAGAAGGTGGCTTGGCGAGGAAGGACTCCGACTCCTGACGACCATTCGGGAGAATGAGGTCAAAACTGTTCTTGGCAGTCACGAAGTCAGGAAGCGGTGTTTGAGGAGAGAATCTCTTGCCATCAATTCTCTTCAGTCCCTTCCGCTCTCTCTTCTTGAGATTTTCCACCATTGCAACTTTCTCCTCTTCTCTAATCCGGTCATCAAAGAATGCAAGACCGATCAATTCCTCGGACACATACCACAGGTGGCGTTTGAAAGCTGTGAGGGCAGTGTTCGCCAGCTGACGATTCGGAATTCCGCTCTCAAGATCCTTCATGAAATCCAAGTCATTTTTGGGGGCATATGATGCGATCGTTGCTTAATGCCAGTACCTAGTGTAGAACAGAGAAATGAAGAGGCTGAGATTCCGCACCGCACACATTTCGTGAGCAGTGAAGGTGAACTGCTCTCTGAAGAGGAAGATCTTAAGAGCATAAATGGCCTTTGTCATCCATCTGGCTTGGTGGAAGGCCTCAATCTTCATACCTCCCCTCTGGAATTTCCCCCAAGAAGGTGTATGACAGGATAAGGAGTGCCTTGTAATCGTCCCTGAGGTGAGCCTTTGACTCGATTGCCACCTTCAGGTCCTTCAGCCAGGGGACCAGAGAATTTTTCCACGATATTCTCATCGTGCGTTGCTGGCTTCCAGCGGGTTCCATCAATGAATCTCCACTGCTCTTGGAACCGCATGAACAAGGGGATATTGGGGCCGCTGGATGGTCCGTACTCCTTCTTGAAGACATCAGAGAGAACAACTTCCAGGATATGGTGACGGCAAGTGATCCAAATAATCTCCCGGTTGATGGCAGCCTGTATCTTCGTGCAAGCTCCCTCGGACAGACCAATGTTTGAGGCCGTGGTGTCGAACACCAAGCCTCGCACATGATCCATGAGGTTCCACTCCTGAAGAGCAGTGATGCAAGCGTTCGACTGGTTCACACCTGTGCTGCTGCCAATCTTGGGGACCCCGAGAAGGATCTCTTGGTTGCCTCCTGTGACCAGGACGGCAATCCTGTCAACCTTCTCGGACTTGGACACATCAGGAAGAAGCTTCGAATCCCAGTGGAGGAGGAGTGGGGTTTTGGGAGGGAGGTTCAGGTTCTTATTTGTCTTTGCGAATGCTTCCCTATTGGCGATCCTGTGTCGTCGAATTGAACTTCGTGAGAGCGTCATCTTCTTCAGGTTATGCCCCGATGCCTTTGCCAAGGCCCCCGAAAGGCCCATGGCGGCCCTGTCGGAGATGTTGAACCGATCCATGGCTGCAGTCACTTTTGGGCTGAGCAGAACACGTCGATTCTCCTTCCTTCGTTGCAGTGACCTGCTATCTTTGAGCGTAAACTCGGCGTCATTCTCTTCTGTATCTGTTTCTGAGGAGGAAGGCAGTGCCATCTGCGAGGAATCAGAGACTTCAAATAACGCCTTCTCATTTTCATTTCTCTCCTTCTGTTGCTTAATCATCTCTCGTTTCCTCTTTTCCGCGCTGACTTTGGTGTGAATAACATCGATCCCGGTCATGGAGGATGATGTTCGATCTTCCCTTTGGCTCACCAGGAAGGCCTTATCCTCTTCATTTGACATGATAATCATCGCATCCTTGTGAGCCACATCAAAGAGATCCTCGAGCTGGTCCCGGAACATTGCCTCTTGACTACGACAGGTCTCGGAGTTTCGATTGCGGTTTTTCTTGAGCTTGTCGTACTCATCAATCATTTTCAAAAGTTTGGCTTTGCTGTAAGCCAGGGTTGATGTTGGAATTTTAGCCTTTTCCCATATCTCTAGCACTGCTTGAATAGATGCTTTTGCAGCATCTACTTTCGTTTGCTTCATGACAGAGTGATGGAAGTAATATTTCCTAAGCACTTGGCCTCTGGAAGGCAATCGAGCAACAGTGATATCTGGGTCTGGGTGGCCAACAAGCCAAAAGGCTGGCCCACTTCGTGTCACCATATCCATTATCCACTCAAAAACACTACCTGTGGACATAAAAAAACAGAAATTAGGTCTCATAAGCGCAACTATAGAAAGATATAGGCTACAACTAATAATTTTCAAAGAATTAAAGGAAACTGGCTGTTTTGCGAGAATTTTATGAGACTAAAATAACTAAACGTTTTGCGGAACCCCTAAACATCATCCAATTTTCTTCAAATTTAAAACAAAGCTATTGTACATGAAGTGCAACGAGAGCACCATGTGCTCGCTAGGTTCAGACAACTTTCAAATTTTCACCCTAAATTTGGACCACCTTAATATATATATTTATATATATATATATATATATATATATATTATATATATATATATATATATGGAGGGTTGTAGTAATTTATTTTCATCTCATTACATTTTATTGTAAAAGGCTTCATTAAAATAGAAGATATCCGCAATTTTTAATTATAGATTAGTTTACATTAGTAATTAATATTATGCTAAAGTTCTGTTTTGATGTTCATCAAAAATCGTTGAATTTTTTAAAACTTATAACACTCAAAACTCCTTTGCAAGTTTTAAATAATTTTATAAATTACATAAATTCATTTGAAATGTTATTTGGCATTTTCTCTTAAAGGGTCACAAACTTCTCTCAGCGGCTCCAAGATATTTGATACTTCACATTGTAACTCTCATATATATATATATATATATATATAATAATATATATATAGTGTGTGTGTGTGTGTGTGTGTTGTGTGTGTGTTTATGAAAAGCAAATGGGTTTTTATTAAAATTATTCAGAAAATGTATGAACTAATCAAATTAATTATTCTTTCTACTTAAAGGTCCGATGAGGATTTGACTCGTGTTATACAATCTTTTCGTGATAGTTTTGAAGAAACGTATGTCGTGGACCTGAATGCGAAGGTAGAAGTTTTACCGCGCAGTCAACCCAGCGAACGCCACATAATTAACGAAATAATGTAAGCTTTTTCTTTTTCTTATGTTTCGGGTAAGAGCCTTTCTTCGTGCTTCGGGTAAGAACAAGACGCAATGTATGTTCATCAATTTATTAAATGATAGAAATCATGTTTTATAGTACAATAACCATCTTAAATTAGTTTCCATTACATTTTAAATAAGCTACAGAATACACAAACTAATATTATTGGAGACAATATTGATGCAATTATTCATTTTATATATATATACGATCAAACCATCACACTATACAACGAGTGCGCACAATCGGAAAACGGCTTTTATCTGTCTGCACTCGTTGAGTGTGACACGAGTCGAATAATTTTAAAAAATTATAAATTCCTTACCACATGATATATGCATGAGAAATGAAAGGCAGTACATCCCGCAAGTATTACTAAAATATCCTTGTAGCCGGTAGGGATTCCATACAACTTCGGGGATATGTAACTGGTCGACAAATTTTACAATAACAGGATCACTCCAGGGATGAGTCCCGAGTGAATTAAAATAGTACATGCAGTCCCTATTTTTAAAATAGATTGCAAACCAATGAATCCCTTCACCACCAATAATATCTGTGTTCACAATAAGGCTACGGCAATCTCTCGTAGTTTGCAATTTCAATATTTCATTCTTCGCAAACACCGATAAATTTGGAACGTGTGATTCGTTCACTATTCATTACTCTCTGAAGTGTATTCGAATCCATTTTAAAAGTCAGTGACAACGCTCCTAAATCTGTCAACTTCTATTAGGGCTTGTGACTCGAGGTATACTAGTACACTAATAGGAGCGTCTATCGGCTTGGCAAATTCCAATTTGACTGAGATGTTTCCACTCTGTTGTGGACTTAAGTATGTATTTACACTAGCAGATAAGTCAGGTGTGATATCAAACGGATAAAGGTTAAATTGATCGATGAATTCTTTCTGCGTTACTTCAAACCCGAGCTCATCACAAGCACCTAAAATATGGGCCAGATTACTATATGCTCTCGCGCAAAGCGGGAACACAGCGACTGATGAATAATCCATATCCATAGCCCGGCACAACGCAACGCCATTGACGTATAGAGTTATATTTTTAAGGCCGAAATTCTCGAATTTAAACGCATTCTTTTTATATTTTCCATTCACTGAAGCGTGGTCCTGCATTCCAATTAATATCCTTTTAGGTAGAACTCCCAGGGCGATGTTTTCTATCTGCTTCGATGCCAACCCTACTAGCACCGTGTATAGTTTGATCTGTGCTCTGTTAATTGGGTATTTTACTGTGGCATGTAATAATTTTTTCTCACTTTCTATTTGTTTATGCTAACTTAATTTCACTAGCCGTACGCGGAAGTATGTCTCCATAATGTGAATCACAACGGGTTTTGCTCTCTCTTCTTGATCAGCTCCCACAGTTAAACATCTCTCAGGATTCGTGCGGGTGAGCTTTATTTTCATATCCACCCCATTCACAAGCAACTTCTCCAGGAATGTGAAGTCTGTATGCAGGCGTCCAAAACACTCATATATCTTCTTTTTAGAATTTTTAAATTTGTCCTTTATACTACTTTCGTCTTTAACTTGATAATAGCCCTCGGCACTTAAAAAGGTATCCTTCGCTTCTTTGGAAAAGTTCAGCACATTTTCCAGATAGGCTTATAGGTGATAGTATGCCGTTCCTGCCGATATGTTGAAAGTTTGTTTCAGGGTATACAGCATATTTGTCATCACAGTCCGTTCCATCAGAATGGGCTATACGTAGTTTAGCGTACATGTGCACACAGCTTGGGTCAAAAATGTAAGGACCTGAGCTGGGTATCACGAATTCTATTGGAGCACTCGGGGAACTAATTGTGTTTAAAGGGTTAATTGTAATAAAGTCACTGTGTTCAATAGAAACTTGAGTTGGGGGCATGTCAAAGAGGGACAGCTCCGATTTACAACATTGTGAACTACACGGATGGATGAAGCGTGCCATGACGAGCCATAAATAGTACCACCTCTCTCGACAAGTAGTAAACAGTCTATGATTCATGAGATCAATGTCCTTAGCTTATATCAGTAAAAGAAAATGGTCAACCATAGGTTTCATTCGCTTAGAACACTTCTTTTTTAATGTCCTTCTACGTTTAACGCCACGTGCTGGCAATCCCTTCTTCCGGACAGCTCTCTTCCTCTTCCCACCACCACGCATTTTTCTCTTTGTATCTTTGACGATTTCGTCCCGTGTACGTCTTAAGTGTTTTTTAGAGCTTCTTTAGGTTTAGCCCCAGCCAATATGTCTTCTGCCGTGTTAAGACCTGATTGTAACGCTTTCCTCCCGAGGTATCTGGCACCTCTCTTCAGCAAGGGGACCGCCGTACGTAGTATGGTTGAAAAATGGATCCAAATCCACTACCACGCTGGTATCTCACACCTCGATAGACTGTGAAAGGCTTTCTGTCCATTATAACTCAGTGCGTCGAAAGTGCAGTTTCACTGTTAAGCTCCCATCACCGAATGGGAATTTTTACCCTCAATCGTTCTTATATATATAGAGATATTGGTTATTAGATTAGTCACGACATTCACATGATGGGGCCTGTCATATGTAATACTCAAGCTCTTACCTCTATGGTTGGGAATGTGAGCAATGCGCAGCAGGCGTGCCTGGGTATCCCCAACAAACTAGTGCTCCACTATATTACTGTAAATATAGCATATGTCTGGGGGTGTATAGCCAGCAACCAATTTCTCTAATTTCATCTGATACATTAGGCTGGACGAGTCATGTTGTACCTCGTGAAAGGTATCTCCTTGGAATGCTGATCGATATCGCCCCTAGGTTATAATTTTGGACAGCCCTTTGTCTTTAATATTTCTGTTAGCCTGTGATTTTAGGATTAGAGTATGTGCAGGATTTTCTTTGTTTACGATTTTGTATACTAAGTCAGCCGTAAGATTTGAGTTTTTTAAACTTACGTTTAAGTCTCTCACAACATCCTCAGCCGCACCATAACTGCCCGGACATAATGTTACTACTCTACTGTGCATCCCCAATCCGGGTGATACGTATAATTTCATAAGAATTACACCGGCTTTTTCACACTCATCAAGGTCTCTAAGAACCGTAAAAACGGGTTCTTTATAATCAATATTTAAAAAGAGGGTGTCCAACTGAATTTCGCATATCCCCACCTCATACGAATGACGATCAAATTTAATGGGTCAATGGATTTCTGTTACAAAGTTCGCTAGTGTGTTGTTAGGATGTACAGACAGGGACGAAGAGGACGGTAGTGTGACGTAGAAATGGTTAGGCGCCATGTTGCATACTATTTAAGCTTCATTATTGCATCGGCTTTTATATAGTTGTTGAAGCTTTCTGGGTACCCTAGCCATTTCACCAGGTACATTTTTCTCTTTCCTGAACCTTTGCTTCCTAAAACTTTTTCAATTTTAAACACATTTTTTCCTAAATTAAATGTCACTTTCTGCAACTCCTCGCGGTAAAAGCCTCCTGCCATTCTTTCCCCCATTCAAATCTTCAACGTAATACATTATCTTGCCTTTAGGCCTCATAGCCCTAACTTTAAAAATCTCATGTGTCCAACCTGGCTCAAATCCCTTCGCGAATTTATTTCCCGAACGCGACAGCCTTACATAATCATTGATTTTGAAACGTGCAGAGTGTGGCGGCGTTCTACGAACATCTCTTCTCACATCAGGCTCTGTGCGCGTCCCTCTTTCTAAAATCTCGTTAGGTATTGTTCCAATAGTGCGATGGTGTGAGCGGTTGTATGATGAGGCCAATGATTCCAGAATGTCTATATATCTGTATGTGTTTTTATGTGTAAAATAGCGGTGCATGCTTTCCTTTATGGTACGTTGCATACTTTCAGCTAAAGAGGCCTTATGTATAGAATTGGTAGTGTAGTAACTGATATTAAACTCTGTCATCATGTTCTGAAAAGCTCGGCCCATAAATTTTTTCCCCATATCCGTACAAAAATAGCCAGGAACCCTGTTTTCTTTCAACATCAACGTTTTGGTGGCTTTAGCAACTGTTTCAGGCGATTTAATTTTCAGAGGAATTAGCCACAGATATCTAGAGAATACATCTATTATGAATAGGATTTAGCGGTAACCATGGTTATACACTGAATATCTTTGCATGTCTGTTAAATCTGCTTGTCAAATAGAGTCAATCGATGCCGCTGTTGTCTTGGCTGTTTTAAACCTTTTTCTCACAGGCTTATGAAGTGTACGAGTATAAGCGTCCTGCTCCCGCAAAAACCTCTCAACATCTTTTTCCCTACTCCATCATTGTAAACACTTCTATATATTCTATGTACGCCACCATAGGAGGCTGGGATCCTCATTCAATAGATTATAAAGACTTAAACCTTTATTCCTTAGTTTATGTGGGAGGGTGCTTTTTAATGCATGCTCGATATGTTGTTGGGCGGAATCGTTATTCTTTGGTTGGTCATCTCTATCGTCGAACTCAGGTCCTATGTCGCCATGCTCATCGTTGGCCGTGCTGTGCCTAATAACCACGGGGATCTATGTCGGATTCTTATAATTTTCGTACTCGTGAAGAAATTTCTGCAGAGCTTCTTAGTATAACATTCCTTTCTCATTAGGTGACTTTTCACTGTTTAATAGGGCTAACAATTCGCCTTCCATTCTTTTAAGCCTCCTTTTACGGTGTTCTAGAACTGTGTCCGGACTCTTTGAATTTTGCAGTGAAGCACACACCTCGTGCGGAATCACTACCACTTTCTTCATTATATTAATCTAGTCGGTAAAGGACCCAAAACTGAAAATAAGATGGGGAGGAATGACCCTACTGTTTGTACAATAATTCGTTTTTTCTTCTCCACAGTCTGACTTTTACGAGCGAGTGTACGTATCATGTTCTTGTAACGGTGTAGGCGAGCCTTCTGAGGGGGTTTCATTGATACATTGCAATTTACAAAGTTAAGACAGATTTCACAAATGCATTTTAAAAAGTCGGAGTTGATACTTTTAGCAAACATCTGTTGCATTGCCCGGGGCAGTCGATGATAGATTTTTATTAATTCACGATATTTCTTTGGCCTCTTTATCATTCTGGAATATACATCGTTTCAGGATCGTTTGGAAATATATTCGTTCTTAGAAACACCTTAAACATGCTTCGCGGATAAAGGTCACAAGTGCAAATATCCGTAACGCTGACTTGTAGCTTCTTTATAAACTTCCAAAAACTCCTTACGCTGATTCGGGAACATTTGATTGGTTAATACCCCAATTTGTAATACATCTCTACGTTGCGCGAATAAGACTAATTAGTGTATATTTAATGATACATCGCGCATGTATCTATTTTTAAAAAATAGATTCTGATTGACGAAGAACACCCTTATGTTAAGATGGTGGGAGAACACTGTAAATGTCTCGGCAAACGTTTTATCCATCTCCAGCATGAGATCGTCAATTACAATGACTGTACAGTATGTTCATTTCTCTTTAACGAATTAATGTCATATAAACCTTTGTGGAACAAAATATTATCTTGGTACTCGTTGAGCACTGATTGGTACGTCGAATAGCACCATACAACTTTACGCACAAATTTTGAGAACATCTCTCCCTTTTCTTTAATAATTTTAAGCATAAACACAGTTTTACTACATCCTGTAGGGCCAGATATAATACACGTGGATGGGCTCGTGAACCTGAATTTTTCTACAGAATTCATCTCTAATACGTCACACTTCTAAGTGGGTCATTTACAAAATATAATAAAAATTTAAGTGGTGTTCCTTATATTCTACAGTCTTGTTTTTCCTCTTCTTCCACAGAACTGTGAATGACGATGAGGTACAGCATCATGTCCCCATCATCGATATTACAGACGATCCCAACGACAGTGTAGTTGTTGTCACAGACTCCAACCCCACTAACGAGCCCACACCAGCGACACCTGTAACACGCGACAATTCAAAGCGGAGGCATGATGAAGAGCCCTCCACGTCAGGTATAAAGCGTGCCAGGATTACGCTGGTTATTAGACCACCAGTAATAGAGCTCTAACCCTTTACGTCTAACAACACAAACCCTACAATAGTACCTTCCTCAAATAAAAATGTACCCCCTTATTCCTGTTCAATTCCGGGTAATCCTCCACAGCAGCAGCAGCTTCTCGTGCTGTAGAGCAGGGGTTCCCAAACTTTTACCACCAAGGACCCCTAAATATTAATTCCGTACGGACATAGACCCCCCACAAAAAAAATTATGAATTTTGGTATAAGAAAAAAAAAATAATGGAAATTTATTTTAATATAGTGTAGAGGATGGTCATTCGAGCTGGTGCGCGCTGCCACCTCCACCCCAGCACTGACTAGAAATCGGTATATAGTCTTGGTTGATCCTAGATCCATGTATAGCAATGGTGTTGAACACGGACTGCGGCGTGTAGTTGAAAGGATTGTGGAGTTTGCCCTTCAGAACCCCGACAAACGTGAAGTCAGGACGAGGCTAGCCTTCGGGTTCGGGTCAGATGACGGGGATGTAGATGATTTTTGGGTAGTAATACCATTCAGACGCTTGGCAGCTGTAGATATATAGTATATTTTGGGCCGTATAATGCAGGCTTCTGAAAGTAGTACAACCTTCAATATGGACAACTTCACGGTAAATACTGACCGTGTGTTCCGTGTTGTGGGTCATAGTGCCACACCTTATACTCTTAATTTCAATTCTCAGGCTATTTATAGACGGCATATAAACGCCGATCGTGGTTGCGGCTTTGAAGCATTAGTCTTAGCTCGTATGTTTACTTTGCTAAATACACGGGGCGCAAAAAATTTGGTTGCCTACAGTAGTGGAGCGTGCACGTAAACTAGCTTCAGATTGCAAGCTTGAGTTTGATTGTAATATGGGTCCTGAAGAGCTGAGAACGGTCGAGCAGGAAATGAATGTTCGTATAGTTGTATTTGGAATGGATGATCGTCGTAGGACTGTGTATGTTTTTAAAAGTAGTGTGAGAGCTCGTACAAGACCCCTACTTATTTTAGAATTGTCAGGAACAACGTATCTCCCCATCCGTAATATAAGGGACCTTTACGCGAATTATGATAAAAGTCGAAAATATGGCCTGCTCATGATTTGTGTAAGGGGTGTCTCGAGTTTGCAGATGATATAGTGAAACATTGTAAAGATTGTCACATGGTATGTGCGCAGTGTAAAAGTTCCAAATGTGAAAGCCGTGTAGTTGAAACTAAGAAGAGGGACTGTGATGTATGCAGATGCACATTTTTCAATAATAACTGTTTTGAGCTCCATAAGTCAATTGGCACGTGCAGGAAAATGAGAATCTGTGAATGTGGTATGTTTCATATGATGGATAACTGGGGGACTTTCAAGCATAAATGTGATGAAATTCACTGTTCTACATGCCATGAGAAATGTAAGGCGGTTGGAGTAAAGCATGTATGTTATATGAAAGACTCTAAGCCTAAAAATAGACCTTGTATAACCGTGTACTACGATATATCATAGAAACATATACGAATGCTGAAACCAAAGAGGTTATCCCACATCTACTTCTAAGCCAGACTGTGATGAGTGCATGGAGTTCGAGTGTGATGAGTGTCACAAATGTGGTAAACGGACAAACGTATTTAAAACGATTGCACACGACAGTCCCGTGAAACTCTTTGTGTCCAACTTTGTCAAGTTAGCGGACAAGTTAAAAATATGACTGTATATTCTTGCCCATAACGGTGCAAAATTTGACACACAGTTCCTTTATAAGGAGCTGCTTGAGCATTTACATGTGATATTTACAGGTGATCCCTTAAAAAGAGGAAACAAACTTCCACAGATGCAAATAAGAGGTAATGTGCAGTTTAAAGACACTTTATTATTCACACCTTGTAAATTAGCAAAGCTACCCAAGGTAATGGGTATAACCGCCGAAGTTTCAAAAGGATATTTCCATTACACATTCCTCACTAGCGAAACTTTAAATTACGTAGGATTACCTCCACCCAAACATTACTTTAACTGTGAATGTATGAGTACAGATGAACGTGAAGATTTTGACCGCTACTACATCAGTTTTAATGAATCTAATCCTTACAATATAGCTGATGAATGTGAGCGTTATTGCATGACTGATGTACGCGTGCTTAGAGTATGTTTCCAGGCCTTTAGAAGGATGTACATAGACCGTTTCAAATGCAAATGCAAATCCGTTGCAAGTCGCAACCACGATTGCCTCATTATGCTTTACGGTGTTCAAGAACAATTTTATGCCTAAAGACACCTTAGCTGTCATTCACAGAAACAATCCCCGCAGTTATGGGCAGAAGGCTATTTACTGGCTCGTACAGATACAGCAGTAGACAGGTGTATACATAAAGCACGCCAGCAACAAGGGTGAAGTACTCATTAAGGGTAATGGTCGTGTTTTTTGGGTTGATGGTCTAAGTGAAAACCGTGCCACTGGTGAGAAGACTGTGTACTCCTTTAACTGCTGCTGGTGACACGGATGCCCCCGCCCTGAGTGTGGAATCGTAGAAGATATCCACGGTAGATCTCCTGCCAACAGTCTTGCGTGGACCCCACCCGCGATCAACTTATAGGCTCCCAGTTCACTCACAAAGTCTTGTGGAAGCATGAGTATGATGCACGGATGGAAACAGATGGACAGTACCGTGAAGAAATAAACACGATCAAACGTTCAATGGTGCTGGATCCTCTCAAATGCGGTGACAGCTTGTTTGGAGGACGTACAAATCACTTCAAGCTATACTTTCCGCCTACGGAGGGCGTGAAACTCCACTACTACGACTTCTGCTCTTTATACCCCTACGTGACGAAGAACAATCCGTACCCCGTAGGTGCATCTGAAAAAATGGTGGGTCCCACCATACCAACCATCGAGGAGTTTTCAGCTAACTTGAATGAGCGCTACTTTGGACTCTCTTTCGTAGACGTGCTCCCCCCTCGCGATTTATGGATGCCGATTTTACCCGTCGTTATAGATCACAAGCTCATGTTTCCCCTGTGCGTGAAGTGCGCAGAAGAGAACAACGGTGATTGTGACCATACAACCCACCAGCGTAAGATCAGAGGTGTATATACAAGCCCTGAGCTGGCCCTAGCCGTTCGCCATGGGTATAGAATAATGAAGATACATGAGGTGTGGAGGTTTCAGAAGCTACCCAACCTTTTCACAACATATATAAACGCTTTTTTGAAGGATAAGGTTGAGGCGTCAGGATATCCGCGAGGGGTTGATACCGAAGATGAAAAAACGGCTTATATTCAGCGTTACCGTGCCCATGAAGGTATACAGCTTCACCGATCCCAAATTGTTAAGAATCCTGGCAAGCGCTTTAGTGCAATGTTGTGTCTAAACAGTCTATGGGGAAAGTTTGCACAGAATACCGGCAAAAGGAACGTCCATTTGGCACAAAGTTATAGTGAAGTCTGGGATTATGCCAACGCTCCCGATAAAGTGGTTATGGAGATCGTGAATGTAGGTAATACTTACATAATAAAGTACAACATACCGATTGGCCACAGATA
Source organism: Bathynomus jamesi (assembly GCA_023014485.1). NCBI lineage: Eukaryota > Metazoa > Arthropoda > Malacostraca > Isopoda > Cirolanidae > Bathynomus > Bathynomus jamesi. Next base: position 287,685 of record JAJOZX010001260.1, read on the forward strand.
CCTCACGGGTTACAAACATACCTGTAGCCAGTTTCACGACGGCCTACACCCGCATCAAACTTTTGGGCTTATTACACTCTCTTGGACGGAGGGTGTTGTACGTTGACACAGATAGCGTGATATTCACAGCGAGGGAAGGTGAATACATGCCCGCTATCCGCTATTAGGGAGTTCCTTGGAGAGCTAACTAACGAGATCAAGGATGAGTATGGTGATGGTGCATACGCAGACTCGTTTGTGTCAACAGGGCCAAAAACCTATGGGGTACGGGTGAGGGTATGGGATGATACGAAGTATATCGTGAAGGTTAAGGGTATCACGCTTAACCATGCGAACCGTCGAGTCATTAACGTTGACTCGTTGAAGAAACTAGTGTGCTTGGAAGACGAGGGCGACCAGCTACTCCAGCTGACTGTGGGGACGCACAATTTTCGGGCGCAGAAACTGGGGTGTGTGAAGGAACTTAGGGGCACGAAGGTATGCCGTAACACCTATAGGAAACGTTACCAGGTGCCTGGTACCTATTATATCGTGCCCTTTGGCCTTAATCCTAGATTGTATTTATATATATGTGTATTGATATGTTTATTTATCACGTATATTTGTTCCAATTAAGGTTTCATTTTCTCCTTTGCGTGCGTGCGTGCGTGCGTGTGTGTGTGTGTGTGTGTGTGTACAGTTAAAAGCTAAGCCCCGCCCACTGTAAGATCGGCAACGTGAGTCCTGCCACTACCTGAGCATATCTCTATCTCTGCGTGCTCAGTTGACCTCTGCATACCCTTGAGCTCAGACATGTATTCTTCCGCGTAGAAGAAAAATAGTAATGGCTACCTTTAATATTGCGTGTTCAACATTTATGAAGTGGTATTCGGCAAAGTGCCAAGATGTGGTGGATACTGAAAAACTCCCTATTCCCCCTCCTTTGATACTTTTAAAACTACATTGAGCCGTGCGAAGGACCAAGATGTTCAAATACTCTACGAGTATTCTGGCGAGGGCATTGTAGGATTTCGTAGCAGAAACGATGTATTGAAGTATGTTATAGACCTAACCTTTATAAAGGCTCACATATACCGCGAAGTAGAAGAAGCAACACGTTCAGAAGATAAGCAACAGTTATGGATAGTGAGTCTTGTTGATGAGTGGTGTGACAAGCGATATTATGTCATGTTACATCATACCGACTACTCGTACCCTACGGTTGAGAGTGTAAATCTTGTCATCATGGAGAATCTTAAGTATTTTTACCACTATATTAATATATATCATGACCAGGTTTGTAGTGAGGTTGTGGCTAATGGGCTGTGAGTTTTTAACAGACTTTAAAGACGAGTATCGCTTGTTAAACAAAAAGGATAAATATGGGCATATGTTTCTCTCAAATAGTGCACCGGATTGTGAAGATGTTTAGTTTGTGGAAATGAAACGCTGGTGAGTGATAAAACATTAAAGCCGGTATTGTTTCATGTAGCGGAAAATTCTTTGTCCAAGAGCACAAGTGTTCGAACAAGCCTGTACACGCTTCAGCAGTGGTGACTCGCTCCCCCCAGCGAGCCGCCCACCCGTGTACCTCACGAAACACACGAGTTCGAACAAACCCGTACACGTTTCACCAGCGTGACTCACTCCGCCCGTCGAGCCGATCCGTTACCTGTGGCTCATAGTCATCTCAGAGCTTGAACCGTGTGGACGTGCGAATACGATGGAACTTCCTTTAAAAAGCATTCTCAACGCCTCGTACGATGTCCGTGACGAAGTTATTGAGCGTGTTCAGGCGTGAAACCGGCACCATTAACCATGTACTTGAAACGATTTGCAGGCAAGGAAACTCTGGTAAACGTAATGTTATTTATTTAAGTGCTGAGGAGATGAATAGAGTCTTCGTGATAGTTGAGAAGTGGGGAGAGGACCGTCATAAAATACCTGCAGGTGTAGGTACAAGAAGAGAGCAGATTAGTGACGCGCCCTCATATGCCGTTGTTTGCACGTTGTGTATAAATAACGAACAGCCATGCATTGATATACGACTGATGTGGAAGAATGCATCTGATAATAACGTTCTTGTCCCTACGCGAAACCGTTTCATCCTCGACAGAATGTTTGAAATCGTTGGATTCCGCAAGCTGAAGCCTATATTAGACACTCGTGCTACGGATATGATTTATTTTGACAGGGTTCTTGAATATTATTTTCAGTATATTTAATTATTTAATATAACTCTGTGTGTATATATATATATGTATGTATATATAAATATATATTATATATATATATATATATATATTCCTGTACTAATATACTGATAATACAACATTTGTATATTTTTTATATATTTCCCGATCGTGTTTCTTATGCTATTATTATTTTTTGATCATATATATATTCTATTGTATATTTATTATATATTCATCGTCCGTATACTATTATTATTTTTGATCATATATATTCCATTGTATATTTATTTTCTATATATTTCCATTAATTTGCCTAAATAAACAGAATGATGTAATGGTGTTTTATTTAATTCTTTTGGTTTTACACGGTATTTAATTATATCAATTGGCTGGCTTCTAAAGCGGATTTCTAAACCAAAATATATGCATTAATTAAATAAATAGTGCCATCTGGCAACTCAACCTGCACACCTGAACAAGCCATTTACGCCTTCTAAGTCAACTGGCGGATTAAGCCAGAATATATGCTTTAATTAAATAAATAGTGCAAACTGGCAACTCAGCCTTCTAAGCCAACTGGCGGATTAAGCCAGAATATATGCTTTAATTAAACAAATAGCGCAATCTGGCAACTCAGCCAGATAAGCCAACTGGCTGATTAAGCCAGCTGGCTGCTTAGGAACATATTAAGGCAACGGCCACTCGGCTGAAGTCTTAATATGCGCTTGGCTCCTGCCAGACGAGCACCTCTCCTCCTTTCTCTCTCTCTCTCTCTCTCTCTCCTTCTCCTCTCTCTTTCTCTTGGGGGATAACTCCGCATCCAAGTTGCATAACCCCTTGTTGCTCTTGCAACATTCCCTCCCCCTTTGGTGTATAACATCTTGCAACATCCCCTTTGTTGCACAATAAATTGCAACATTCCTCCCCTTTGTTGCATAACCCCTTTGCAGCATCTTGCAACATTGAACAATATTGCATTGCACTCGTCCATTTTTCGACCATACTACTCAGCCCACAATAAGACTGAATGAGTCTAGACTGTGGCCTAAGTTTGAGCTCGCCATAGCAACGCTAGTCTATGGCAAGATAGGCCCAAATTGCAATGACTGAATTCCAATTCTTTACTTTGACATATAACTGCATAAATTTAATGTAGCATAGCCTTCTAACATTTTATAATAGTGACTGTAGGCTGATAGCCTATTGTTTCGGTTCTGGTGTTTCTACATTCAGTTAAATTTAGAAATAAAGTTAAATGTTGTTAATCCCAAAGTTAATTTCCTTCCCACTTTATGGCCCCATCCCCTATACTCGCCTATGTACTTATTTCAGATTAGGATTACTTCAGTTAAAGCAGTTAGTTGGTTACACTCGTTAAACAGAGTCTGAATGTGGTCTATAAAATATTAAAGACTTCACTGCTTATTCTTATTCTTATTTTCTGATAGGCTTGAAAGGCTTTTATTTTGTAAACAGAGATTACTATTTTCTGTAAATAAACTTAATGATAACAATGAATGAATAGTAGATGTATACAAAATACTTTTGATTTTGGCCTTAAAAACTAAAAAAGTATCAACACAAGAAAAATAAAAAATAAAAAAAAACCTGGAATTTTGTATTAGTTTAGACTCATTTATCTAGATTTTATATTGCTAACCGTGATTCTACTGAGTGAGCCACATCATGTCATTTGTTCATTATGCTAAGTTTTTTTCTATCACCACAGCTACTGTTAATCGGTGTAAAGGTGTCAGAAATCTGAAAAATTATACTTAGCCTAATAAAGACATTCCAGGACAAATGGACCAGTGAAACGGCCATTTGAAAACCCTGTCTTATCTGATTTTCATGAAATTTTGTACCCAGGGTAGTTTATGGCCAAAATACTGATTTTCCGAGTTTCAGCTCAATCCTATCAATGGTTCAGAAGTTACGGGTCAAGGTAACTTCAGGGTCAAACCTTGACCGTTCATTTTGATGGCCTGTGGACTATCATGAGTAATAATACTCATACATATAAAATTATATATTTTTGAAATATGCAAAACTTATGCAAATAGGTCTCTGAATAAAAATCACTGACCAAGGTCAAAGGTCAGTGACGTGTGAGGTTCCACTTGAGAAAAAATTGTATACATTTATCATAAGTTAATAAATAAATAAAAAATAAGCAATCACTAGGCCCAATGCATATATTAATTTTATTTTTAGTTTACATATGAAGGAAGCCCAAAACCAAACATTAGAAGATAAGGCGAATATGTAGTGTTATGACTCATAACCCATGATTGCCTGAAAGCTGGTGACAAGGAAAATTAATTACACTGTTCAAAAAATTTTCGGTTCAGTAAAAAAACGGAAATAACATTCGGTCATTCTTAATATGTCGAGTGTGCTGATTCCAAATCTGAAAATAGTTTTTTTCTATCACGTCACGTTTTTTTGTAATGACTGTTTAAAATCTTCAAACCAAAAAATAAGAATATATTGAGAAACAGATAGGCTTTATCATATGGAACAGTTTAATTATTGCTATACTCAGTGGTGGCATGCAGCCGGTTCGCACCGGTTCGTGCGAACCGGTTCCTAAAATTTCTCGAGTTCGATTTGGAGGCGATTTGGAAATATTTAAAAGGAAATTAAATAAAGAATTTCAATAAAAACATTTTTTAGTTTTCATTTCTGACACGGAAGGGAGAGGAGAAGGGGGAAGGGGAGGGGAGGGGAGGGCGAACCGGTTCTTAAAATTTTTGAATTGCACCACTGGCTATACTTCAACATATATGCATAAAATTAACATAAAACTCTCGTATTATACTGTTTTCAACTCATTATTTGTATTTATGCTGGCGTTTGTGTGATGCTTCTGGTTGGTCACGCTTTAAATTCCAGTAGAAATCGGCCAGCATAGCAGGACTCCACTTCCCTTTGTATCGGCTCTCCATTGTGGCTATATCCCGGTGGAATCTCTTCCCGTGTTCGTCGCTAACAGCAGATGCGTTTGCCGGAAAGAATGAGAGATGTGAACGCAAAAAATGAATTTTCAATGACATCTTACATCCGAGACGTTGGTATGAGTTGATAAGTTGATCCACAAGTGCAGCATAGTTGTCGTATTTAGTCTTTCCTAGTAGACCGCTGCACACGTTTTTGAATGCACGCCAGGCTGCCAACTCAACCTCATCCATCACCGCTTCAAAGTGTTCGTCTAGCATGAGTTGGCGAATTTGTGGGCCGACGAATATGACTTCTTTAATCTTGGCATCACTTATTTTTGGGAATTTTTCCTTTAGATATTTGAAGGCAGGCTTATCCTGTTTCAACGCCTTTGCAAATTGTTTCATCAGCCCTAGTTTTATGTGAAGTGGCGGCAAGATAACCTTTTCCTTTCGTACTAGTGGTTCGTGAATAACATTGTGAGATCCAGGTGAGGAATTGTCTCGCGGCGGCCATACTGAGCGTGTGTAGTGTTCAGACCTTGCTCGGCTATCCCACTTGCATAGGAAACGCATGTATTTCGTATAGCCAGTTTGCAATCCATTGAGAATAGCCACAACCTTCAAATCTGCGCAGATAAGCCATTCATGTTCATTGTATTTTATACAGTCCAGAATAAAAGCAACATTGTCATACGTTTCTCTCAAGACGACTGAAGCATTGTGTTCCCATTGTGTAGCAGTACACCCTTAACACTGTACAGAGATGCATCAATGATTCGGTTCATAGCACAAACCCAGAGCATCGAACAGACCCTGTATATCAATGCAATAACAAACATTGTTCTTCATGTGAAATATTCCTGCATATCCAAGGAGCGCTTTCGGAATGCTATAATTCGTACGTCTTCCGCCAGCAGATTCCATTCTTGTAGACGTGATGCCAGCAGTTCACTTTGTTGTTTGGTAAGTATTAAACCACGGACCAAATCATTGAGTTCAGGCTGCGTGATGAGATGTTGTTCTTTCTTGGACTCGACTTGAGCTTCATAGCATTCGCCGTCTGATTCCGATTTGTCAGAGTCTGTGTTATCGGTCGACATTTCAGTGGAGGACGAGGGATGGGTATATCTGCAGAATGTTCCACAGGACGCATAGCAGAACGAAGATTTGGGTAGATTATAGCCTTTTCCCCTTTTCTGTTGCAACCTGTAATGTGAGACAATAGACATTGTTGACTACTTAAGATAGCATAATTGTGTAATACATTATGCAGAGCAGGATATGCTAAAATGTGCTAAAAACACCAAATTTGACGTATATTCAGAAAAATAAAAGATTGAAACCTGTGATGTTCGTTAAGCAGAAATAGCAATCAGTTGAATGGTCCAGCGGTTCTCTCCATACCACTGGGACGCCGAATCCCAGACCAGGACTGGTGCCTTTGAACCATGCAGATAACGAGCTTGTACAGTACATCTCACACAGCAGATATGAGGCGCCCAGTACTTGTCCTGATCACCAACTTTTCATGCGAAGTATAATTCATAAAGCTGTTTCACATGAGAAGTCAACTTCTTTTTATAGTTTTAACGTTAATGTCCCACAAATATAACAAAAACTGTCTGGCGAATTTTTGCACGCTCTAGGCATTGTAGCATAACATCAATAAAAACCTGTAAAATAAGAAAATGATAGATCAATTTGCAGTTTCACACAATATAGACGTTGTCGGTGAAATATACATAATTTGATAGCTGTTGTTGTTGTTGTTGTTTAGCCGATCACCCCACCCTGATCGAGCAAGCCGGCGCACAGTGCCACAAATGGGTTAAAAAACGGCCAAAAACCAAAAATAACAAATTTAAGTAAATTTTATTAAAACCATTTCCACGTCAAAATAAAACACTTCTACTTACTGATTTAAGTATTTGAAATTTTATTCTCTTACATTAAGGCAAGAAAAATCTACGAAATAATATACATTGTCTTAAAATATCTTGGAGGGGACAAAATATGTTTGTTCTAACAACTTACTTGAAGTTACTATATCACAAAAAATTGTCTGTAGTTTCATGTTCTGCTTAGTTCTATTGAAAGAATAAACAGTTTAGAACATTTTCATGCATATTTTTTTATTGAAAACTAAAAAGATAGCATTAATTAAAAAAACTATGGCAATATCATAGATTACAGATTAAATTGTTATCTAGAAAATGTGTAAAATTAGCAAAACAAAAAATGGGGGATTTTGGGGAATGTAATTTTTGTGTTAAGCATTAATGCAACCTTTAAGTAAATCAAAGAAACAAAACTTTTTTGCGACTATTTGCGACTTTGCGTGTTAGAACATGTTTTTCATGTATTAACTAACTAAGTCTGCAAGAAGAGTGATGCGTGATTCCCAGTTACACCACTCATAAAGTTAGAGTAGGAGAAAATACTGAAGTTGAAATTGCCATGAAATACGAGTTATCTCTAACTATGCTTGATGGAAAGGCTATCAATGCAATTACAGATACTACTTCAACACAGTCATGTAATTTATGTTTAGCAAAACCATCCCAAATGAATGACATTGATTTTCTCTTGAAAAAAGAAATAATTAATACTGATGCTGTTGAATATGGTCTCTCAATATTGCATTGCTGGATTAGATTTTTTGAATTTATCTTACCTATTGGATATAAATTAGAAACTAAAAATGGATGGCTAGAACTGAAGAGGAAAAGAAGAGTGTGCAAGCCAGAAAAAAACAGATCAAGTGGGATTTCAGAAAACGACTTCATTTACTGGTGGATCATCCGAAAGCAGGGGCTGGAAACACAAATGATGGAAACACAGCAAGAAGAGCTTTCCAAAATGCAGAGATATTTTCCGAAATCACAGGTGTGAACAAGAAAGTAATTGATATGCTCTATTGTATCTTGCAGGTTCTCAGTTGTCAAAACCAAGTTGACATTGCAAAATTTGAATCTTATTGTCGAAAAGCTGCTACGACTATTGTAAATTTATATCCATGGTATAAAATTCCTGCTTCAGTACACAAAGTACTTCTACATGGAGGTTTGGTGATGAAAAATCATCTATATCCAATTGGTTCTTATTCAGAAGAATGCCAAGAATGTCTACATAAAGTAATAAGAAATGTTCGTCTCCATCATTCCAGAAAAACATCTCGACTGAATACTATGCAGGATCAAATTCATTATCTTTTAGTATCAAGCGATCCAGTCATTAGTACAGTTCGAAAAAAGAATAGAAACCACAAATTGAGAGAGATGTCAGAAGAGGCACGTTCACTTTTAAAAGAGAGTGAAATATTAGAGAATTTAAATATTAGTTCTGATGAGGAAGATATGTTCTAAATATGAAGTTTTTGTAATTTTGTTTAAACTATTTACACTTTTTTTCATATCAGTTGTCACACTTATTTTGGGGGAATTAATTTCATAAACTTTAAGAGGTATTACGATGTTTTTTATTTACCCCTTCTGATATAGTGGCAGGTTATCAAATAATGTTTTAAACAATAGATGTGTATAGTGATTAAAATGAAACCATACTTATTTTAGTATGTCATTTGACAAAATCTGCAAAACATAGGCCTAATTAACAATTATCTGTTTAGTATATTTTTAGTAATTTGAGAAACTTAAGAAACTACAGTAGGTCATAACCTATTGATTTGGAATATTATTATTATTTATAGAAAAATCACTCAATATGTCACCATTACATATATACAAAAGGTACTAAACATAATTTTTTATTAAAATAAATCATAATTAAACATTTCAACTACATAAAACTAAGTACAATTGAAAAAAATAATTTTGGCCGTTTTTTAACCCATTTGTGGCACTGTGCGGTGGCACGCAGGTAACCGATCGCCCTCTCCGGAGTGGACCAGAGGTTCAGCGCACTAGTGATGTTGTGTTGTGTTCGTTGTTGTGCAAGAGCGGTACAGTCTGTCATAATGTGTTCAATTGTTTGTGGTGTGTCCTGGCACATGTGGCAGGTGTCGTCTATGGAGTTGTCTAGTCTGTGTTTATATGTCCGTAAGTTGGGGTGATGTCCACATCGGAATCGTGCTAAGTTAACTCGATCCGATCTGCTCAGGCTGATCTCTGACCTGTTAATGGGTGGCGGCTTCGCACCTAGGACCGCATTCGGACCGAGTCGTGTCAGTGCTTTGTGGGTTAGGTGTGTGTGTGTATGTGTTTTCTGTACTGTGTGATGTCTGTGGGGCGTGGTATGGAATGGAGTATTTGGTTATAATGTCTCTCTGGTGTTACCTTAATGGTGCGAGATGTTGGTGCATGATTGTACATGTAGTGGCAAGGGTGTTGTGGGTTAGTTGTCGCTGCTGCCATGAATTGTGTTCCCCTCATGTCTAAATGTTCCCTAACTTTTAGTATTTTTGTTTCTGTGTGCAGGTGTTCTGTTGGTGTTGTTTGAGTGCATCCTGTAATGATACGAAGTGCGTTGTTTTGTATTGTTTGTAAGGTGTTCATGTGTGTGTTTGAGATAATGGGTGCCCAGCATGGGCTAGCATAGTCCATAACTGAGCGAATATATTGTTTGTATATGAGTGATGTTGTTTCCTGCTGGTGTCCAAAGTTTGTGCCTGTTAGTACCCTAAGCGTGTTAAGTCTTGACATACATTTGGTTTTAATGTCCTGAATGTGGTTTGCAAAAGATAATGATGTGTTGTATGTGACACCAAGTATTTTGGTTCTGTGAGTATGTGGAATGTTGATGTTGTTTAGTGTAAACTGTGGAATTACCTGGTGTTCTTTTGTGTTGCTTGTAAGCAAGGTGATGGTTGATTTTGTGGACGCTACTTTGAGTCTATTGTGTGTGTGAGCCAGTCTTGTATACTGTTTATGTATGTTTGTAGGTTATTTGTAGCGGTGTCGATGTTGTTGTGGGTGGATGTTAGAGTGATATCATCTGCATATGATGATAAGGTAAGCTTGTTATCTATGGGTGTTGGAATGTCATGCATGTATAAGTTGAAGAGTGTTGGTGAGAGAACAGAGCCTTGAGGGACCCCGTTCGGAAAAAGCTTGTTTTTGGATGACTTGCCATTAAATGTGACATGTGAGTATCTTCCTGAGAGATAGTTGCTCAGCCACCTTTTGGTGTTATTGTGCATGTTTGTGTTGAGTATTTTGTTTATGAGAGGGAAGCGTGGGATAGCATCAAATGCTCTACTAATGTCTATTGTTGCTAATAGTGTACGTTGAGCTGGTCGTCTGGAGTTGATGCCATCCATGATGTGCTGCGTGAGGTTAGTGAGTAATGTCGTGGTTGAGTGGTGAGGTCTGAATCCATGTTGAGTAGGCGATAGTGGAATGTGTGGGTTGGTGATTTGTAAGATTAGTCTTTCTGTTACTTTGGAAGGTGGGCATAGTAAAGTAATGGGTCTATAGGAAGCTGGTTCTGTTGGATTTTTGTTTGGTTTGAGTAGTGTAATAATTTTACCTTGTTTCCATATGTCAGGAATAATACAGTGTTGGTATGAATATGTGCTGATATTGTGAGAGCTAGTATTCCTTGTGGGCCCAAGTGTTTAAGATGTATGTTAGATATGTTGTCTGGTCCAGTAGCCTTCGAATTCTTAATGTTTTTGATGATCTTGGTGGTCTGGTCTGTATTGAAGGGTGTAATGGTCGTGTCGAGTCTGTAGGTTTTCTTGTGTCTGGCTGTTTGTCTGTCTGCGTGTTTCTGGTTGTTCTCTCTGTTTAAGTGACTTATCTTTGCGTAGTGATTAACTAGAATTTTAGCTTGTTGTGTTTATGTTGGGATATTATTTTGGCTGCGACAGATAGCCGCGTGTGAGGTGTGAATGCCGCTGTTAGAGTGGGTAATGCTGTTTATAGTCTTGTATAGCCTGGATGTATCTGTGGAGTGGTTTAGTGTTGTTATGAATTCCCTGAATGTTTCTGTTTGTTTTTCTTTGAGTTTGTTGTTTATTTCTGTGTTGAGCTGTTGTATCTGCTGTTTTATGGCTTCTGTGTGTGGTGTTTGTGTGTTATATTTGAGGTTGTTACGTTGCCTTATGAGGTGGGCTATTTCTCTAGTGTAATTTGAGTTGTATTTCCTAATGTTACCCTTGGGTATGTATTTGTTTGCATTATTGATAATCTGATTAAATGTCTTGAGTGTTGTATTGATGTTTATGATGGGTGTGCTGTTTAATGTGGTGAATTGTTCCTCAGTCTGTATTTTGAACTGTTCCCAATCAGCTTTCTTGTAATTTCTGTAAGTGTGCCTAAGGCTGTTGGGGCAGAGTGTAGAATGTGTTGTAATGATGATGGGCAGGTGGTCTGATGACAGTTGTTTTTCTGTTTTCCATTGTGTATGTGTTGCTAGTGAGGGGGAACAGAACGTTATGTCTGGGGAGGAGTTTGAGTATCCTGCTTGATGTGGTATGTGTGTGTGTTCTTCTGTATTGTTAAGAATGAAGAGGCTGTTTAGTTGTGTGGCTATGTTGGCGCCTCTGGTGTTGTTTTGGTTGTGCAGGTACCAACTAGTGTATTTGGCGTTGAAGTCTCCTCCTAAGGTGACATTAGTGAGAGATGCAAGATTGTGTAACTGTGGATTGTAATTGGCTGGCACCTGAAGCGAACTATCTGGTGGGATGTAAATGTTGATTAGTGTGGTGTTGTGTTTTGCGCGTGTTTTAATGTTAACTGCCTGTATTTCTATCGTGTTATCTGCTTGGATTGTGTTTGTAATGTTTTGGGTAGCATCAGTGTAGCTAATGCTTTTACGTATGTAAGTGATGAGTCCACCCCCGTTACCCCCAGTACGATCTTGACGGATCGCCGTGAAGTCAGGGATGGTGGGTGTTTTGTGTGTACATTTTAGTTTTGTTTGTTGTATAAGTGCTATGTGAATGTTTTGTTTGTGTACGAATTCCCTAAGCTGCATGATTTTGTTTGTGAGGCCATCTACGTCAGTGGTTCCCAACCGGTTTTGGCTTATGGCCCCCTTAGGAACCTTATTTTTTCCTGTGGCCCCCATAAGCATTATTTTCAGCAGGTAATATGCAGATTAACTCTATTTTACAAAAACAAATATATATAAAGGATATTAAAACAACTATTTGTATTCAGGTACAATATTATTTGTCACATAGGACTATAAACATAACAAAAACTAAACAGTGGCTAACAGAAATTTAATAACCTTTTAAAATAAATAATTTCTCCTACAAAAAAATAAAATCCTTTAGCAAAATCAAATAAATATATCATTAACTCCTTATTTATTCAATGCGATCCTTGTGACTCATGCAGTTTCGCAAGTTTTTCAATATCAGGGTCTATGGTTGTCAGAGACAAACGAAGATCACCTCTACTTACTATTTCTAAGCGGTTGCGAGCTTTTGATAGTAGGTGTGACACTTTACTAAAACCGGACTCAACCAGATAAGAAGTAGAAAAGGCAATGAAATACAATTTTACTTCGTCCCAAAGCAATGGGTATTTCATAGCAATTTCACTACTTGTCCATAAGTTACTGAGCCCATGCTTAAATTTAGCCTGAGAGATTTGATTACTCTGTAACTCAATGAGGCTTTCTTGTAATCTGATATCAACATCAGCTGCAGTAATCCCAAATGGGTCTACCACCCAACCTGGAATGTCCATTTCTAGAAGATCTGTGAACCTAACTTCCATATCACTGTGCAATTTCTCCAAATGATCAATGTATACTAAAATATCATCATCTTTCAGCTCACTCTCAATAGTGCGGAGGGTTGGAAACTGTATCAACTCCTTTCGCCCGATATTTGTCCTGAACAGCTTAATTTTTCCCAGAAATGCACAAATAGCCTCTTTGCAAGTTAAAATATTTGTATTTTTACCTTGTAGCTGTTTGTTCAAGACATTTAGCTTTTCAAATATATCTGAAAGGTAGAATATGTCACATTTGGCAGCAATGATTTGTACTCCAAGCTGCTTACCATCCAGAAATAATGCAACACTATCCCAAAGTGCAACGAAGCGACGCAGACAATTACCCTTAGAAAGTCATCGCACCTCTGTATGCAAAAGTAGGCGCTCGAACCCTTCTTCATTGCTAGCACAGAGTTGTCGGAAAAGACGCCCTTGAAGTGGATTTGACTTGATAAGGTTGACTGCCTTAATTACACTATCAAGTGCATCTTTCAGACGTCCTCCTAAATTTTTTGCAATCAGATGTTGACGGTGGACAACACAGTGTATGCAAAAAACTTTAGGTACAGCCTCTTTTAAATGTGCAATAAATCCCCTATATCTCCTACCATAGCAGCGGCGCCATCAGTTGCACAAGCCATGATATTTCCAAGTGGAATATCATTTTCTTTGAAATAGGTCACTACTTCTTTGAAAATTGTTTCACCTTTAGTATCTGTCACAAGGCTCCGGGCAAAAAGCATTTCTTCTCTGAGTTGATCATTATCCAAAAACATAACATACGCCATGAGAAGGGCTTCATTATCACGTAATAATGATTCATCAATTTGTAATGCAAAGATCTTTACTTGTAAATGTTTAACTAGTTTTTCCTCTACATCCTTTGCCATTTCATCAATACGTCTTGATACTGTATTGTTGCTCAACGGAATGACCTCAGTGATTTTTTTGGGATTTTGTTGCATGACAGTTGAAATCACCACAGATACTGAAGGCAAAATCAATTCTTCACCAATAGTATGAGGTTTTCCCGATTTCGCTATTAGCTTGGAAATCTCATAAGATGCAATTAAACCTTTGTCTAATTTAGCCGCTGTTTTGCTAAATATATCTTTAATAGTGCTCCTTGCTTGGAAATCATCGCGCAGCTTTTTAAAGTAATCTAATGTTTTGTCTTTCTTGTCCTTGTGCTTATTCTCCAAATGTATTTTAAGCTTACTTGGTCGCATACTATCATTAGAAAGTGTAGCCATACATATCAGACACAATGGCTTTGTTATATTGTCTGGTGAATGTATAAAACCATAAGCTAAATACTCACTGGAGTATTGTCGACATTTATTCTTCGTCGCAGTAGCCATGGGTAATCTGTGCAGAAGAAATTTACTATATTAATAATATATATATATATATATTACTTTTTAGAGCCGAAGCGCGCCGCAACAGAAAGGCGCTTATCTCAGCGGCGAAAGAGGAAGAGTATTTCTGAGAAAAGGCCCAGAAACAACCCTCCACTCCCTGTGCAGAGCACCGGGAGGGTGCACAACACCAACTCCTAGTACATCCTGGTACCCTGTACCGAAATACAAAACACCAGAAATGTACCCCCTTGAGGGGATATATATATATTACTAAAATTAATGCAGATACAAAACGAATAAATACAATCATCAGAATCTAAGAGTAATGCCATATTCTTTGTAAATAAACCCTAATTGAAACCGAAGTGAAAAAAAATGCTTTGGTGTAGTAATGGCACACTTTACTGACAAACAAAAATTTGCAGTTATTTACTTATATTATGTATTAATTATAAAAAAATATAATCAAAAGAAATACTGTACTTATAGCAATCTATTATAAATTAAAAAAACTAGTAAAATTACTACAACTTCGCAATATTAGGGTAAACAAATAAGAGCTACTTACACACTACAGCGACGATCCACGTGGTAAACAGACTGTAAGGATTTCAACCTGAAGTATTTTTATCAAGTCAACAACGCTGCCAGGCGCATAACGATCAAGCGCACAATGGAGTGCGCCGCACAATAAGTTTGTAAGATGCAAAATATTTGTTTACAGATAAATTCAAATTCTATTATAAAATATCTAAAAAAAAGGAAAATATATGTATTAATAATTTTTTAAAATGTAATTCAACTACATAAATTAAAATTATCTATTGGCCTAACTATAATTTAGGCTTCAATAGGTTGAGTCCTGTGGCCCCCTTCATGGAGTCTGTGGCCCCTCTAAATCTTAACATTTTCCTGTGGCCCCCTTCAAATGTGCCATGGCCCCCGGTTGGGAAACACTGATCTACGTTATACTGTAATATGTTAATATTATACTTCTGTATGTGTCTCATGGTGATATTGTGTCTATGTCTTTGTGTATGGTGACATGTGTAAGTTGTAGTGGGGCCTGGATTAGTCTTAATGTCGCCAGAAAGTAAGAGTAGTTCGGGGAGCACGCATTGCTCCCTGTAATTGAAAAAATAGCACGCTGAGAATAGGTCCGGCCCCGGGAGCCGATTGGCACTCTGACCGTGCCACGCAACAGGCCGTCGACTGCCAGTCTGGCCAACCGTAGACAGCCCGCTGCACGGAGATTTGAGGAAGTTTGGCCACCAGCGCGTTGATGTTTTTTAACTTGATAGCTGTTATTCAATAATACTCACTTATAGCACCGATTTATAATAAAATATGGCTGACAATTTTATTTTAAATGATTAATGAAAGAAATTTTTCATAAAATCAAAGTGGAAACACAGAGCCGAACACCACCACCACAGCATATGCATGACTGAACAAAATGTAAAAGATGCGTTCTCAAAATGATACAGTAAAATAGGGTCATTTTCATAAAATCGGTGGGTGATACAAATAAATGAGTGTTATTTTCGCAATCTACGCATATAATCAGTCATAAAAATGACGATCTCATTTCCTTTTTTTTTTCACTGTTGTACAGTGTTATTAACCAACCAAGAACGACTTTTCCATCTGTGGAAAGTTGCGTTAGTCACGAAACTACAAATTAGCTGAAAATAATATTGAATAAACTAAAAAGAAAAAACTAACCTCATCTCTATTAATCTACGGAGCTTCTTTCACTTCTAATGAAAAAATCTGTCAAAATTTTTAAGCTGAAATAATAAAGATACGGTATAGCCTATAAGGTATGAGTAGTATGGTAAATTATTTTAATTCATTTTTCCTACGAGCAGAGCCGGATTAAGAAATCTTGGCCCCTCCCCCTACCCATTATGTTAAAAAAAATCTCAAATTTCAATCAAATTTATTAAAATCACATTCATTTAATGTAATGTAATGTAATGGAAATGTAATACTCATAAATGTAGCTATTTAAATGTAGCTATTTGTTTTGATACAAGCAAAAACTACAAGCGTTGAAAATTTCGATTTTTTAGAAATACACAGACAGCTAGGGAAATATTGGAACATTTTCTGCACATGATCATTACATCATCAAATTATTTTTCGGGTCTTTTCCATTTGAAGCACTGTGAAAAATCCAAACGAAAATAATATTTGTCGGTAGAAAACTGTAAGTTAAGTGACTGTATGTTACTCAATATCGTCAATTTTATTGAAATGAAAAATATGATGTTTATTACAAATTAATTTAATATCATTACTGTATCGTTAGGCCTAATTAATTATAATATTAGGAATTAACGAAAATACATAGATGTCAGATATTTGAAAAAAAATTTAAATTCATGGATTTTTTGCATAACTTCTGAAAATTTTGAGCATTTCGCTATTTTGCAAAAGTAAAAAAAAATCCGTGTAATCCTGTTAAAAAATTCTGTTTCTTGGGATAAATCACTGTACTTTAAGAACCCTCGACCTGTGCTCTTAAGGCACCGTTATTAATTCCGCTCTGCCTCATATTGTAAGTAAACTTCCAAAGTAGGTCTTACGCACACCAAAACCTTTATTTTGGATAATTTAATATTTATCGAACTAAAGTCCTTGGTCACCACTTCGGTCCAACAACGACGAACAAAGAAATTACACTCACAGACAATTGTTTTAATCTACAACACTCACTGCAATTACAAAGCAAATGATTGCCGTTTTGCAGACCCTTTGCTTTTAACTCTGATGATTTGATCCCGAATTTAAAATATTACTTTTTTATATAATTCTTGGAAACTTGGATTTCCCTCAATTTTTTGTTGTTGTTATTTTTTACTTTGAAGTTTTTTGTACAAAACGAGGATAATATTAAAAAGGTTTCCTACATTTTTCTATTAATAGAATTTCAAATTGTTTCAATCTTTACATACAGTATATATACACACCCTTGGTTAACCTTGGTTTTATTTTCGTCCTAATTGTTCATTCTGATAAAGGTCAAGCTTGTCACTCCACCTTAGATCTACAGTTTAACGTGGAATCCGAACCCCACCACACCACGGGCGTCAGAAATTACAAAGTCCTCGCCCGGACTCGATCTCACGACCTCCCAATCAGCAGCCCAGCGTCTTAACTACAAGGCTACCCAGGGTACCCATTTATCTACCAACCAGTTTTTATTGTGTGGAAGAATGAACAGCCGGGTTTTTTGTGCGCGCCGCCTGCCGTCAACGGTTCTCGATCCCGGGGCCGATGGATTCATAGTCAGTGATGCCTAACCACCACAACACGGAGGCCCATATATATATTATATATATATATATATTATATATATATATATATACTGTATGTTAAACGTTTCAGAAATCCGTTTTCCACTGCTACGTACAGTAAAACGAAAAACTATGTAAAGACAATATTTCAAAACAAAACCGGGCAACGTCGTGGCCAAAGTTGTAACACAAGTTCCCGTCGATCAGCGAAGTTAAGTGACATTCGATCTGTTAATTATTTGGATGGGAGACCGTCTTTTGCGACCAGATTATGCAGTAACCTGTGGTTCGTACTAGTGGTGTACCGATTAATCGGCATCGGCATCGGCCAAATTTAGCCGATTCTCTTACCGATTAATTATTTGAAATTTTAAAATTTTCATTATAAAATAAAATCTATATTTATAGAATATTGAATATACAAAAAACACTTTATGATAATTTATACTCATTTTAAAGTGTAAATACGAGTAGGCCAATATACAAATATTTTATATTCACCAAAAAGGCAAAGCTTAATAAGTTAAGATATTTCACGCAGGAAAAGGAAAGAAGGAGCGATCAATGGAACCTTCTCAACCATTATTAATAAAAGTTGAGAATGCTCCAGTGTATTGGAGCGAAACGTCGCTAATCCTGTTTTACTTTTCCTGCGTGAAATATCTCAACACTGAACCAAAACCATGAATTTCGCTGCTTAATAAGTTAAGTTGACCATACCTTTACATTTTCTCCAACTAGCTAATCTCTAAATAGTATAAACTATTGTAATCTCCTAATCTATATTGATAATAATGCTATATTAAGTTGTACTTTATAATTTATATGCATAGTGTGTAAAGCGTAATGCGAGTCAAGAGACAAGTCCGATTTGAACTGGTTTAAACTAGTTTCAACTTGTTCTTTAACTCTATAAACATTTTCAACACCTTTTATAAACCTTACTGTCGAATATACAGTTGTTATAAAGTACATGTAATAAATATTACTTGTCCATGTTATATATATATATATATATATATATATATATATATATATATATATATATATATATATATATTAAACACAGACCGTACATGGAACAAGGAACTCTTCTGGGAAATTATATCCACTATGGTTCGAATAAGTAATGATAAATGACAAATACTATAGTTTTTTCTTTTTTCATGATGGAAAGCCCAACGTGGGCACCGGGTTACTCGCAAAGAGGCCCCAAAATATAGCTTCACTCAGCAGCTATCTGCAAAGCAGATAGGATCCAGCTTCGGGACAGGATCTAGGGTGGTGTAGTGGTTAGCGTCGCTGACTACGAATCCATCGGCCTCGGGTTCGAGACCCGACGGCAGCCGGCGCACAGCAAAACCCAGCTGTTCATCCTTCCACACAATAAAGAAACTGGTTCGTAGATAAATGGGTACCCTAGGTGGCCTAGTGGTTAAGACGCTGGGCTGCTGATGGGGCGTGGTTCGGATTCCACGTTAAACTGTAGGTCTAAGGTGGAGTGAAAAGCTTGACCTTCGTCAGAATGAACAATTCGGGCGGAAGCTAACCAAAGGTTATACCAAAGGTGTGTGTATATATACATACAGTATATATATATATGAAAATTATTTCACGAAAGTAACACGTGAAAAATATTTATGATGAATAAAACCACGAAGGAAAGGAAACACAGAAAGGTGCTCAAGCGCTTTCGTCTAATGACATCCTCAGGAACAGTGTTCCTGAGGATGTCATTAGACGAAAGCGCTTGAGCACCTTTTTGTGTTTCCTTTTCTTCGTGGTTTTATCATCATAATATATATATATATATATATATATATATATATGAGGCAGGATGCTGCAGAGGGGTAGACCGCAGGTCGATCCTGAACCGTCGTTCGAACCCACACAAATTAACACAAAGTAAGTAACATATATATATATATATATATATATATATATATATTAGTTTGTCTGTCCTTTATGCAAGCGCAAACCGTTTGACCTAGAGCTACTAAATTTGGCACGGGAACCTCTTATGGGATGAAGAATGTTAATGGGATGAAGGAAGTTAATGTGGCAGTTTTTTTGCAGTTTTTGAAAATCCCAACAACTTTACCATGCCACCAAAGAAACGGGCAAGTTTGGGCAGATCTACATCAGCAGCCAGAAAAAATAAAGAAGCCCGGAAGCAGGAAAGCTCAAAAGAAAGACAATCACGCCTTGAAGTTGACTGTGAACGACATGCAACAGCCAGAGCAAGAGAAAACCTCCAAAAAAGACAATCACGTCTTGAAGCTGTCCGAGAAAGTGTAGCAGCTACCAGAGCAAGAGAAACACCCCAAGAAAGACAATCACGCCTTGAAGTTGACCGTGAACGACATGCAACAGCCAGAGCAAGAGAAAACCTCCAAGAAAGACAATCACGTCTTGAAGCTGTCCGAGAAAGTGTAGCAGCTACCAGAGCAAGAGAAACACCCCAAGAAAGACAATCACGCCTTGAAGCTGACCGTGAATGACATGCAACAGCAATGTGAAAATTATCCCGGGCAACGCCGGGTACCTCAGCTAGTATATTATAATATATATATATATATATATATATATATAATATATATATATATATATATATGATGCAAACCCATAAGGGTTTAATGTGAAATTCATCCCATATATATATATATATATATATAATATATATAATATACTGTGTGTGTGTGTGTGTGTGTTTCATTGTAACTTGTCTGAGAATTTCTTGGAAATTTACGTTATTTATTAGCCCAATTTAAAATTTCCTGAATTTCCCGAAAAGTTTAAATCAGTTCCCATATTAAGCAAATATATGTGAGCATCCTTTTTTGTTGTTTATATATATTACCTTGGTTTACCTAGTTTTGCTTCGGCCCGAATTGTTCATTCTGAGGAAGGTAAAGTTTTCACTCCACCTTAGACCTCCAGTTTAAGGTGGAATCCGAACCACGCCCCACCGCCAGCCCTGCGTCTTAACCACTAGGCTACCCAGGGTACCCATTTATCTACCAACCGATTTCTTTATTGTGTGGAAGGATGAACAGCTGGTTTTTGCTGCGCGCCGCCTGCCGTCACCGGGTCTCGATCCCGGGGCCGATGGATTCGTAGTCAGCGACGCTAACCACTACACTACCGAGGCGCATATATACACAGTATATGTTATGCAGGAAGGATGGTTAAAGGGCGAATGCCCACAAAAACGCCCAGCATCCCATAGAAGAAGAGGAGAGCCAAAATCAAGGTCTAGGATTTTCGAGATGCCTGGACACTCTGCGTTTGAAAACATGGATTGAGAAAGATTGTTCCAGAGTTCAACGGTTGAGTAGAAGAAAGACTGAAACTACCTATTAACCCTTCCGTTAGAATGTTGCACAGAAAAGGAATGAGAATGTGTTGAAAGTCTGGTACTGCGTGCTCTCCTTAAAGAAGGAGGCATGCAGTTAGAGAGTTCAGAAAAGCAGTGTCCGTTATAATAGCGATAGTAAAGAGAGAGTGAGGCAATATTACGGCGAAGTAAAAGGCGGTGATTTGATGAGACCAAAACCCTTTGATTCTACCCAGTCAAGCACGGCAGTGTGGGTTCAGCGTACTCCATATAGGGGCCGACAAGATCCTTGTACAGAGACAGCAACTGACAGGGCTTGAAGAAACTGCGGAGGCTGTACAGCACACCTAACCTCTTAGAAGCTGTTTTGGAAAGAGAGTATATGTGATCTTTCCACGAAAAGTCACGTGAAAAGGAAACGCCAAGAATGTTAAAAGAAGAGGAAGGATAGAGTTGTGCATTGTTGAAGGTAAGGGGATAGTCGTGTGGAAGATTGTGACGAGTAGACAGATGGAGGAACTGAGTTTTTGAGGCATTGAAAGCCACAAGGTTTTCTCTGCCCGAATCAGAGATGGCAGAAAGATCAGAGGTCAAGTGTACCATAGCAGCCGTCCCACGCGAAGCATGGAGTAACTGCGAAGCGGATGAAGAAGTGAAGAGTGGAATCATCAGCATAGGAGTGACAGGATAGGAAGTGCGAATTAATAGATCATTGATAAATAAAAAGAAAAGAGTGAGTGACAGGAGAGAACCCTGAGGAACACCACTATCAATAGTTTAGAAGAACAGTGGCCATCTACAACCGCAGCTATAGATCGGCCAGAAAGGAAATCAGAGATGAAGGCACAGATAGAAGGATAGAAACCGAAAAAGGGCAGTTTGGAAATTAAGGAATTGTACCAGACTCTATCAAAAGCTTTCGATAGGTCTAGCGCAATAGCAAAAGTTTCACTGAAGCCCCGAAAGGAGGATAACCAAGAGTCAGAGAGATATGCAAAAAAATCATCAGTAGAGTGTCCCTTGCAGAACCCATGCTGACGATCTGAAAGAAGATTGTGAGAAGAGAAGTGTTTAGGAATCTTCCCATTAAGGATAGATTCAAAAACTTTAGAAAGGCAAAAAATCAAAGCAAGTGAACGATAGTTGGAGGGTTGAGAGTGGTCACCCTTCTTTGGGACATGCTGAATGAAAGCGAACTTCCAACAGGAAAGGAAAAGTACCAGATGAAAGACAAAGACGAAAGAATTTGCCTAGGCAGGATGTCAGCACAGAAGCAAGTTCTTGAGAACCATACGGAACCATCAGGACTGTATGCCTTCCTTGAGTTGCGCCCAGATGGGGCAGAAAAAACACCTTTGGAAGAAATTCTAATTTCAGACAAAATAAAGTTAGAGGGAGGAGATGAAGGAACAGCACCGGAATTTTCCAGGGTTGAGTTGGAAACGAAATTTGAGTGAAAGAATTCGGCTTTGTCAGAAGAGACGGCAACGGAGCCATCGGAATGGAAAAGACAAGGGAAAGAAGAGGAAATAAAGTTGTTGGAGAGGCTCTTAGCTAGATGCCATAAAGAGCGAGAAGAATTAGAATTGGATAAGTTTTCACATTTTTGTCGGATGAAGGAATTTTTGGTGAGTCGAAGAACAGATTTTGAACGATTACGGGCAGAAATATGAGCTGAGTGAGAGTCAGGAGTTGGATGGCGACGGTACCTTCTGAAAGTCTCCTCTCTGTTGCGGACAGCATTAGAACAAACAAAGTCGTGTGTGTTTGCATTAGTAGTGGGAATAGAATATGGAATGTACGCCTCCATGACCACGAGAATCGCCTCCGTGATGCGCTCAGAACCCTCGTAAGGGCCTCGGCCACGGAAGCAGGAATCATTCCATGGGAAATCAGAGAAGTACTGCTCAAGGGCCAGAAAACAGATATAAGATTGTGGTCGGAGAAGCCCAACGGAGAAAAAAGTTGACAGAGTAAGAAGAAGGATCTGAGGTAAGAAATAAATCCAGAATGTTGAACCTTTCTCCAAAGCGATCAGGGCTACGAGTAGGATGCTGTACAATCTGTTCTAGGTCATTCAGGAGGGAGAAGTTGCAAGCTAGTTCACCAAGGATGTCAGTGAAATGGAAGGAGAGTCAAAGGTAGTGGTGAACATTGAAATCTCCTAAAATGGAGATTTCAGCAAAAGGAGAGTGAGATAGAATGTATTCCACTTTGTAAGTGAGGTAGTCAAAGAATTTTGGATAGTCAGTAGAATTAGGAGAAAAGTGGACAGCGCAAATGTACTTAGTTTGAGATTGGCATGTAAACCGTAGCCAGAGGGTATATAATTCGGAGGATTCGAGTTCGGGAATACGAGAACAAGTTAGGTCATTGCGCACATATACGCAACATCCACCTTTGGAGTAAAATTGAGTATAGAGGAAGTAAGAGGGTACAGAAAAGGGGTTGCTGTCAGTCGTCCCAGACACCCGAGTTTCATTGAGGAAGAGAAGTGAGGTTGAGAGGTTTATGACACCCACTTGTTACTCGAAATCCAGAACTAGATTTTATCTCTTGTCCTTGGAGAGTTCACATTGCATTCCACTCACCTGCGAAACACTGAATGTTAAGTTTTTCTTGATAAATAAATTTTTATTTTTTGTTTTGTGATAGAAAAACGCCATGTTGCTGAAATTTTGCCATATTTTAATAATACTTAATTCTGATTTACTTGTTCTGTATATTTAACAGATTTGTTGTATCCAGACCCATCATTTTTCTGCCAAACTTTTCATACAGGGTATGATTTTAATTCTAATATGGTTTTGCTATTCATGCTGTGCCCAGTAGGGTGTATCAGGCTCAGGTCGAATATTGAAAAACTTGAATTTCAAGATTGGCAGTATGTATTCCTATGTAAAATTGAATTTTAAGAGGGGTTCGTCTTCTGCAACTTTTGCGAAAAATCGCATTTAAGTGTTCAAAATCGCACTTTTTTGTCGAAAAATGGGATTTTTGACCAATTTCAAAGACTTGGTATCCTCAAATGATCTCCATATGTTCCATATTGTTCACATACACCCTTAAGCATTTCTAGGGGCAAGCTTGGACCCATTTAAGATCAGCCAAAGTGGTTCATAACCCCTAAAATAACCAAAATCACCCAAAATGGCCCAAAACTAAGGAATTGTATGATATTTAGTCTCCTATACACCACATTTCGCGGCTGTTCTCTTCATCAGGCAGAATCTTCTTGTTCTTCTTTCTTGGTCTTGCATTTCCTTTTTTATAGAAACACCTCCACCAATTTTTATTTATTTTCTTTTCGGCATCACTGGGTGTGATGGCAGCTGCCCCCACCTTTCCGCAAGCTGCTGTGACGTTCAACCTTTTTTTTGCAATTGCAATTCTTCTTTAATATTTGAATAAGTCCCTCCTCCACCCCCAGCTTGTAATAATATGCTAGTCAACTGAATGTTTTGAGATTTTTTCTTCTAAAAGCATCTTGATTTGTCTAGCAGGTCTTGTAGAGATCTAAAACATGTTCATAATGTCTTGCTTTGACTTGAAAACCGGCAACAATTCTCTGTGATCGATCCTAGCACGAACAAAACCATCTCTTCTCTCTTGCCCATACACTGCATGAGCTGCAGCTGAAACTTCCAGGACTGCTCTTTCACAGCTTTGAGTGTGAACTGAGAAGTTCTCAACTTCAAGTGGAGACCTGAGAAGCTCCTCAACTTCTCCTCTTGACATCTTACAAGTGAAGAGTGGCTCATACAGTTTCTCCTTATCCCATTTAATCAGAGTAATTAGAGAAGTGGCATCAAATTTCAGTTTAGGGTTTCTATGAGTTCTCAGACTCATGACTCCATTCTCAGACTTACCTCTGATCTTCTTGATCATCTCAACCCCCCCATGCCCTCTCCTCCTCATCCTCACTACACAGGAGAGAGGCAATGAGGTTCTCACTGTGAGCATGATATGCTCCACGAACTATCACATGAGTGATTATGTTCCTGACTTCAGAGGTCTGGCTTCTCAGCAGTCCCAGAGCGGTCACAATATGGTGAGGTCCATACTTCATGTGGTGCTTCACCTTGATCTCAAAATACACCTTGAAGTAGAAGTCCAGGCAGAACTTCAGCAGCACCTCCAGCTTCTTCAACACCCCCTTCAGACCATGCTGCCTCATCCACAGCATCAACAGAGCCTCACCTGTAGTCAGCCAGCGTGACTGATTCAGTGGGCCACACTTCAAACCAGCAACTTCCTTGCTCAAATCTCCTGTCTTGAGAGCTTTGATCAGTAGATAGCAGGTCTTCTGGTCAGTACTAAGGTTCTGTACAATGTCTTCTGGCAGTTCAATTATATCTTCTTCTCCTGGCAGAGCCTTGAAGCTAAAGTTGACAGGTATGTCATTGATCTTCTCCAAAAGTTTTCTTATTGGGCCACTGAACCCAGACTTGTGCGTGTAGGGACCATCAAGCGTGATGATCATATGCCTGAGGCTGAGTTCATTAATATGCAACTGGCATATCAGCCAGTGACACTTGTGACCCACACTTTTCAGCTCACTTTTCAGTTCGTTTTTCAGTTCTTCAAATGCGACAATTGTGGCGGTTAACATTGTCACTGGGATGAAATCTTGTTTAGATGAAATCTTGTTCAGTTTCTGCAGAAATTGTTTGCAGAGATCTAGCCTAGTATCATCATCATACTTTTTATCAAGTCCTGACCAACATGAATTTTGTAAGCCCGTTTATGCAACTTCACGCTTAAAAATTTTGTGCGGTCACTACATCTCTTTTGAAACACGGGTAAACGAATAAGAGAAAACGACATTTCTCACGGTAACTTAGACGTAAGTCTGAAATTCTAGAAATATGAATGTCTGCATAGGTTAGCCCTAAATGGATTATTCTCCACCATAGTTGAAAGCCCACGCCTCTCTTCATCTGCAAGAATTCAAAATTTAAAGTAGTACACCAGTTTGGAATTTGCAGTTATAAATCTTCGTCAGTACCAGAAGAATTATGGTCGTATTCCTCCAACATGTAATAACATCTTAAACCTTGTACAGAAGTTCGACGAAGTCGGATGTGTCAGCCATGCACCCAGGACTGGATGACCTTGAACTTACTTTCCTGGTCAGTCGATGAGGCGTCGTGAGATGGTTGATTGTCCAGCGCGGTCTGCCCCTATGTATGTGACGAAACCTCGAATTTTTTCAGCACTCAAGGATGCTGTTGTTGCCGGAAATCAAAACTTTCCAGTAGAGGTGTACCAACGAGTTTCTCGATCAGTACCAGTATGACGGCATATACTTAAAGACTGTTAAGACATACTTAAAGACATTGTTAGTGGATAATATAGGGAGAAAGTAGTTAAATTTTTGTCCAATAGAGGGCATCAGTTATAAATAGGAGATGGAAATTTCAAAATAAAGTTGGCGGAGTTCAATAAAAAAATATTAGAGAGAAATAGCATCGGAGGAAGTTCTCGCTAAGTAAACAACCTTAGTTATCAGATAGTGATTACCATACAGAGGGAAAGAAAAAGGAAAAACTGGGGAATAATAACTCACTAATGCTAGATTTCTCTTAAGGCTGAAGTAAGAAGTCTGATAGCAGATATCCCTGACATGCGTATGGAAGCAATCTTAGCCTCTCTAAATAACCTGAGCTGGCTTTTACCTTAATAAAGTGAAACAGCCTATTAGATAGCATCAACCGTAAAATATGAGGAGAAAATTTCAAAATAAAGATGGCGAAATCGTACAGTAAATACCGAGCAGAGAAACCTTTGTTATCAGGAAATGTGTCATAGTTTAATGTAGAGAGAGAATGTAATGATCGGGTTGTTTAACCTCCTTCGTAACAGCAAAGGTCTTATGACCGAGGTGATCTACAGCTTTACGTGGGATCCGAACCACGAGTCGTTACATAATTTGGATGCGGACAACAGTTCCCCACCCAACTACTGATCAGACTCAGTGTCACTTAACTACGCTGATCGACGGTGAAGCGGTGTTACGACACTGCCACGACGTAGCACACATAAGGAGGGGTCTGTATCGAAGGAGTGACATTTCAAAGGAGTGACATAACAAAGGAGTGACATAAATACCGTAACGAAGGAGTGACAGAATTGTTAAAATTAAGATTTTATTTAAAAAACTAGAAACCTAACCTAACTTAACCTAGCCTAACCTAACCTAACCTAACAGTTGCAAGCCTCTCTTCCCTCTGGATTTGTTCTTTCTTCTTCTTTGTTGGTATTTTCGTGTCACTCCTTTGAATTTTATCTCCGATTTGTCACTCCTTTGTTATGTCACTCCTTCGTTATGTCACTCCTTTGAATAGGACCGATAAGGAGATATATGGAAATTAAAATACATCCCGTAAACATTTTGAGGCTTCATGGGCGAATGTTAAATACTTTAGTATCTTAAAATGTATTTTAAAAGAAAATCCACTTTTCTTATGCATGAATTAAGTTAATAATGAAAATAAATTGAAGCAATCCAAGATAACTGTTTTGACACAACGATACTTAGAAATTACTTTATGTTAAATTTATTTTTTATAAAATGAAAAACTTTCAAAGACCAAAAATAAATTTACAAACTGAAATTTTTCTTTTCTTTTAAAAATGGAAATAATTTATTAAAAATAACTTGATTAACTTTAAAAAAAATTAAAAAGTAGAATAAAAACATTAAAAATTAGAAAAGAGACCATTTAAAAGAAGATAAATGATTCTATTGCTTACACTGAAATTAATAATATGTTGTGATAAAAAATCTTTTGTCCTGTTTTAGTGGTAACTCAGCAGTTTTCTATTGAAGAAAATATAGGCTTCCAATTTGAAGGCTATTCTACCGCCTACCGATTTTACAATATCAAACCTTTTATGCTCAGAATGCACTTGAGTGCATCATTTAAGGCTAGATTTTAAAAAATTTCCCGGGGCGGGTGGAGGCATGCTCCCGGACTTCTTTGCATTGATTACAAATCCAACTGCTTCTACTTTTCAAAATGTTGGCAAGTATGCATTTATATGGATACCAAACTGCACTAAAAATTGCTATCAGAAGTTTGATCAGGAAATTTCGCCACCCAACTAAAAGAACCTCCAACACGTTAATTTTTCTACCTGTTGTGCGCACGCGCAAACAAACACTGTTTGCATACATTGCAAAATTAAAGTATGAGGTTAGCATCACCAAAATCACTTGCATGCCGTGCAAAGACACACACACACACACACACACACACACACACACACACATATATATATATATATATATATATATACACATTTTTTTCCACCCTCCAAATTGATGGTTTTTATCGTCATGACGTCAATTCTGGTTTGGTGACTTCCCGTAGTCAATTGAAAAGGGTCACAAATTTTGATTTTCTTTGAAATTCGTGTTCCTTACGATTAAGTAGTAATTATCGTTAAATTTGAATCCAAAGCAATACTCCGTAATAAATAATGGCGCATCAACTGAATGTCCTGTTTTATGTTCAAAATATAAAACAGGACAAAAATCTTTAGTGAAAATTATAAAGTTTGAAAATTTATTATTTTATGCATTTAAAATTCATGAAATATGAACCAAAATTCAAAAATAAAAATGAATGAATTATATCGAAAATAAAAGCGTGTTATTGATAGTACAGGGTGGCCCATAAGTCCAAATCGGTTATAATTAAAGCGAAATTCCATCTAGCGGAGCTCCCACTGACGTAATCGATTAGTGAAGAAAGAATATTTGTCGAGATTCTTATATTTCCAACTTTGGATAATCACTAAATATTATTAAACTTATTATAAACTTTTTACTTTGATTTTTTTTGTACTTTCACTTTAATTATAAACCGATTGGGACTTACGGGCCACCCCGTAGATACCAAAGGTTCGTTTTAAATTTAATTCCGAAACAATATTTATTTATTTATTTTATTTTTTATGATTGATAAAAAAATAATTTAAAATAAATTGAACTGAGAAGCGAAAAAGAGTATGATAATTATTTTTACCCAAATTGTAAATGAAGCTATTGACGTTATTAAAGTATGAAGGACAACTTCTCTCATATTTCTATCATAAATTAATTTATTATTATGGAAAAAACAAATTATGTTTAATTAAGAGACGATCCCCCATCATTTTTTGTAAAATTAAAATCTACGCAATTAATTCTTTCAAAGTGACCACAATCCAGCAATGAAAATATTCGTGGCCTTTGAATGAAATCTCTCTCTCTCTCTCTCTCTCTCTCTCTCTCTCTGTGTGTGTGTGTGTGTGTGTGTGTGTGTGTGGCAGGAAATTCCCAAATGAGGCATTACGAAAAGAAGGAGGATAAATTTAAGTGTAAAGTAACTAAAATCCAGACTCAAATGTAGTTTCCTTCGTGAGGTTCAGTTTGACGGTCGCTCTTAACTTGTTTTTTCTTTCAAATTTACTGAGACGTAAAAATATATTAAAGTTTAATTGTTTATCTTTAGAATATTTATCACAACCTATTTTAATTATATTTTAAGAACTCGAATACCCCTCTATAGCGAAAAGTAATTTTCCTTTCGTTCGAATTCACATTAAAATAGAACTGTAATCAGCGAAAATATTTTTTGTACATATTTTAAATGGAGTCGAATCAAATAAAGTGTTATTAAAAATAAAAACCCACTCTAATAGACAGAGTTTATTTCCACAACAGTTTCGACGCCCACTGGCATCCTCCTCGGGTGGATACAGAAAAACGAATGTTTATTTTCATATTTTGACCTTCACGTAGAAAAAAGTGAAGTTTTTTGCATTTAAAGTGTTATTATTTATAAATTTATGTAACTGTAAACCTAAAATATAACAGTAATTTACAGTGTATATTAATCCAAGCAAAATGACTTCAAAAATTATAATTTACTGTTTTTCAATTCTTTCTGTAAGTTTGGCGCGAGGTAAGTAACGCTTGAGGTTATCTCATTTGTCTTCGGAAGAGGCTAAACCTGTGGTGTGTGTGTGTGTGTGTGTGGCGATAGCACACTTCTGCCAATGAAGGCAGATCTATTCTCAGTGGAAAAATAAGTAATTTTTTTCCTACTTCGGATATTGAGTATGCAGTTGTTCTTTCTGTGTTGGTTATTTTAAAGTTTTTTTTTTTTGTTATTTTGTGCTTTTGTACTCGTACAAATTTCGAGAGACCAGTGACCGAACGCCTATATATATATATATATATATATATATATATATATACAGGGTGTTTCAAAAGTCCCTCATTATTTTTAAAATTTTATTAAAATAGCAATTACAAGAGGAACCAAATGACAATTTGGTTGCTGAGTCTACGATTCATGAGAATTTTGGTGGCATCAAACTTGGCTTCATAAGTCTACTGAAAAGTCACTGGTACACCTCAACGTGGGCACCGTCTTTTTCGAAACAAGCGAGCCACCGTTTTACGCATTCTTGGCCGACATTGGACAACATTTCGGGAGTAACAGAAGCACACGCATTCCTGATCCGTTCTTCTAGTGTGGGGAGGACTCGCGGCTTGGTGGCGTACACTTCGCTCTTAATGTAGCCCCACAAAAGAAGTCGCATGGGTAAGATCAGGCGAGCGAGCAGCCCATTCGATGGGACCACGGAGACCAATCCACCGATCCGGGAACTGCTTATTCAGAAATGAGCGAACCTCACGCGAGTAATGAGCAGGGGCACCGTCTTGCTGGAAAATGACTTCTTGCATGTCAGCTACAGCTGACAGTTGGGGGATGCAGAACTCCTGAAGCATACGAAGGTAATTGTCTCCGTTGACGTTCACGGAATTTCCATCTTGATCCCGGAAGAAGAACGGACCAATCAGCCCAGCTGAGGAGATGGCACACCAAACGACCAATTTCGGCGTGTCCCTTTCATGTTCACGGATCTCCGCAGGATTGTGAGTTCCCCAGATGCGGGTGTTGTGCCGATTGACGCGACCAGAAAGGTGGAAGAGAGCTTCGTCGCTGAACCACATGTGCTCCAGGATCGATGGGTCTCTTTCGTAGTGATGCAGCAGTGTCTCACACATCTCCACCCGGCAATCGTAGTCTTGAGGTTCCAGCTTCTGAACCACCTGGATCTTGTACGGATACAGCTTGAGACCACGCCGCAAAATCCGTTGGATAGATGTCGCGCTGATGTTCAGTTTCGCAGCAGCTCGCCGAATGGACTTTCCTTGACTCTGAGTAAACGCCTCACGGACAGTTTCGACATTCTCCTCACTCCGCCCACTTCGAGGTCTTCCTGATCGTGGTTTGTCCTTTACGGATCCGGTCTCCATAAACTTCCGGTGGGTGGCGACGATGGTGTTCCTATCCGGTGCATAATGCTGTCCGTAGACTGCCCGGAATCGTCGCTGCACTTCGACCACAGATTGAAAAACCTCCTGCCATGCAGCGATTTTACACCTCTGCTCTAGAGTCAGCATGGTAGCAGAAGAAAACGGAGCAAAACTTCAAATGTAGACTCAAAAAAATTCTCAACTACTGAGTAAGAGTTTACCACAAGATGAACGTCGTTGGTCGATTAGCTGCAAAGAAAATTGAAAATCAAATTAGTGAGGGACTTTTGAAACACCCGGTATATATATATATATATATATACAGGGTGAGTCAAAAGTCCGGAAGCATAGGAAGGATAGGAAACTTTTATTGCAAAAGGACATGTGTTACAAGTAATGTTATAAGATGTGCTCTATATGTTCTCCTTTCACTTCCAGACATTTCTAGACTGTTTACTCACTCGACCTGGACTCTTTCCAGGACATCGGGCTGGATTGCAGCACAGGCTTCTGTAATGCGCTGCTTCAGGTGGTCTGTGTCCCGGATCTTCAGACCATACACAATGGCTTTGAGGTGTCCCCAGAAGAGTAAACGTCCAGCGGTGTCAGGTCGGGGGACCGGGGAGGCCACTCCACTGGGCCACGATAACCAAGCCAACACCCTGGAAATTATTGTAATAACAATTTCCAATTATTCCCTGTTTCCGGACTTTTGACTCACCCTCTATATATATCGTATAATTTGCATATGTAGGGGCTACGTCGTAGCCAATGTCGTAACACCGCTTCCCGTTGATCAGCGAGGTTAAGCGACAGTGGGTCGGATAGTAGTTGCATGGGAGACCGTCCGCTGCGTCCAGACTATGTAGCGACTCGTGGTTCGGATCCCACGTAAAGCTGTAGGTCCCCTCCATCATATGACCTTAGATGATGCGAAGGAGGTTAAACAAAACCAATAATTATTATTATTGCATATGTATATAGAAACAAAGAGAGAAATACTCGTAAATGATGACGAAAACATGGCGGAAGTGTGTGTTATTTAAGTCTTATTTAAAAGTAGACAAATATTTTTATACAGATGAACATAAAATAATGAACATCAAAGCGTATGTTTTGCAATTATTGTTGGAAATGATGGTCATTAACGGTAAAGAATGGTTAAACACATCCAACAATGTTTCCAAACATAGGTTTGAGTACACCACAGTAGCATGGGCGTAAAATGGACGGGTGCAAGAATGTTGCAGAGATAATGATCAATGTTGCAAAGGGGGATGGGTTTGCAATGAAGGGGGTGGGGGAATGCTGCAGGTGCAACAAGGGGTCATGAAACTTGGAGGCGGCGTTATCCCCCAAGAGAAAGACAGGAGAAGGAAAGAAAGGAAGAGAGGTGTTCACCTGGCTCCTGCCAAGTGCATAATAACACTTCAGCCGACCCGCCGTCCTCTTATAGGCCCCTAATCAGCCAGTTGGCTTAGAAGGCGTAAATGGCTTGTAAAGGTTGAGTTGCTAGATACCACCATTTATTTTAATTCACACGAGTTGCCGTTTTTAATTGTTCAGGTATACATTATTAGGTTGAGTTGCCAGATTGTGCCATTTATTTAATTAATTCTTAAAAGTTGGCTTAGAAATCCGCCAGTAGGTTTAGAAGGCGTAACCAGCCATTTGTATAATTGTTTACAACCAAAAGAATTAAATAAAACAACATTACATCATTCTGTTTATTAAATATTGTAAATATATAGAAAATAAATATACATTTGAATGATCAATCAAAAATAATAATAGTATAAGAAATATGAACGAGGAATATGCATATAATCAAAAAATAGAACTGTCCACATAACAGTACAGGAGATATATATATATATACATATATACATATATACACGCAATTATATTATGGAAATATATAGAAAATAAATATACATTGGAATGATCAAAAAACAAAATTAAAAAATAAGAAATAATATAACCATCAATATAGCAGAAATATATACACACACACAATTATGTTAAATAAATAAATACATACACTTTATCTTCTACCGTACAAAATAAAAAATAAGAAATCGTATAGCCATCAATATAGCAGAAACACACACACACACACACACACACACACACACACAATTACGTTAAATATATAAATACATTTCACTTTGTTTTCAAAATGCTAAATTCGCACTTAATCGAGCCTACAATTACATCGTTATTGCTCTGCATTACGCAGTATACGCGGTTTAATAATATTTCACCGCTTAAAGTATAGGGATACCTATACTCGATATGAAGGGCTTTCATGTCGTTCAGTACTATTTTTGTTCCCACTTTACAACTGTTTGGTAAGTTATCTTTAAACACGGCTAGAATTCAATCAAAAGCACGCACAAAGAGTTCATCGTTAGCCACAATATCATTATTAAATACAAGTTTATAAACACGCCTTTCCAATTGAGGGTTTATTTCTACCGACCCGAGTTTTTCAATCGTGAACTCTTCTTCACACTGCATAGCGACAGTTGAAATAATCTAAGTCGTTACGACAGCTGCTCGTTATATAAAGAAATAGTTCTTCAGGGTGAACGGTGTAGGTGAGCTCAGCCCTGTACCGATCAAGTGCTTTGTACCAAAGTTCATGATATTTCAAAGAGTCTAAAGTTTTTAAATAAATGTCCAGCTCTAGACCATTCTCACCTTGTTCAACCCTACACTCGGTGAACCCATCGAGCAGAGCAGTGTATGCGTATTCAAGAACCGTATCAAAATAAAGCATATCCGTAACACGCGCGTCTAATATAGGCTTCAGCTTCCGGAATCCGACGATTTCAAACATTCTGTCGAGGATGAAACGGTTTCGCGAGGGACAAGAGCGTTATTATCAGAAGCATTCTTCCACATCAACCGTATATCAATGCATGGCCGATCGTTATTTATACACAACGTACATACAACGACATATGAGGAGGTGTCACTAATCTGTTCTCTTCTTGTACCTACACCTGTAGGAATTTTATAACGATCTTCACTCCACTTCTCAACTATCACGAAGATTCTATTCATCTCCTCGACACTTAAATAAACAACATTCCGTTTGTTTGTTTGTCTACAATCCGTTTCCAGTACATAGTTAACGATACCGGATTTACACCTGAACACGCGCAACGACTTCGTCACGGACACATCGTACACGGCGTTGAGAATGCTGCTCAAAGGAAATTCCATCCTATTCGAGGAGCGCACGTCCACTCAGCTCAAGCTCTGAGATAACTATGAGGCATATGCAACGCGACGGTTCGACGGGAGGAGTGAGTCACACCATAATCTAATGAAACGTGTACGGCGCTGATCCAACATGAATCGTTGTATCCCATTATATTGGGCAGGTGTTTTGAGAAATTTTCCGATACAAGAATTAATTTCGGTTTTAATGTTTTATCACTCCCACTTCCCTGAATACGCACCAGGCATTTTCCTTCAGGATAATTTTCACGAACAAAACACATTTTATAACGGTTTTAATTTTTACCACTCACCATTTCCACAAACTAAACGTCTTCACACTCCGGCGCACTATTTGAGAGGAACATATGCCCATATTTTTCCTTTTTGTTTAACAAGCGATAAGTCTGTTAAAAACTCACGCAGGGCATTAGCCACAACCTCACTACAAACCTCGTCATGATATACATTAATAAAGTGATAAAAATACTTAAGATTCTCCATGATGACGAGATTTACATTCTCAGTCGCAGGGTACGAGTCCTCGGTATGGTGTGACATGACATAATATCGCTTGTCAACCACCCATCAATAAGATTCACTCTCCATATCCGTTGCTTCTCTTCTGCACGCGCTGTTTCTTTTACTTCACGGTATATGTGAGCCTTTATGAAGCTTAGGTCTAAAACATACTTCAATACATCGTCTGTGCTACGAAAGCCTACAACGCTCTCACCAGAATAGCATAGAGTATTTGTACATCTTGCTCCTTCGCACGATTCAATGTAGCCTTAAAAGAGGCAAAGGAGGGTGGAATAGGGAGTTTTTCAGTATCCACAACATCTTGACACTTTGCAGAATACCATTTCATAAACGTTGAACAAGCAATATTAAAGGTAGCCACTATTATTTTCTGTCTACGCGGGAGAATACACGTCTGATATCCACGGCTTACTGCGATCAATTGAGCACGCAGGGAACCCCAGATAGTAGCATGACTCACGTTGCTGGTCTTACAGTGGGCGGAGCTTAGAACTTTCACCTGTGTACACACACACACAGAGGAGAAATTGAAACACTAATTGAAACACGATTTATTTAATAAATGAAATATTCAAGGTGTGTATATATATTTACAAATACATATAATAAATAAGTTAACACTAGACACATCAAAGATTATGTTGTACCTCATCGTCATTCACGGTTCTGTGGGAGAAGAGAAAAACAAGACTGTAGAATATAAGGAGCAGCACTCAATATTTGTAATATTTTGTAAATTATCCACTTAGGAGTGTGACGTGTTAGAAATGGACTCTGTAGAAAAATTCAGATTCACGAGCCCATCCACATGTATTATATCTGGACCTACAGGATGTGGTAAAACTGTGTTTATGCTTAAAATCATTAAAGAAAAGGAAGAGATTTTCTCAAAATTTGTGCATAAAGTTATAGGGTGCTATTCGACGTATCAATCAGTGTTCAACGAGTACCAAGATGATATTTTGTTCCACAAAGGTGTATATGACGTTAATTCGTTAAAGGGAAATGAACATACGGTCATTGTAATTGACGATCTCATGTTGGAGATGGATAAAACGTTTGCCGAGACATTTACAGTATTCTCCCACCATCTTAACATAAGCGTGTTCTTCATCAATCAGAATCTATTTTTCAAAAATAGATACATGCGCGATGTGTCGTTAAATACACAATATCTAGTCTTATTCGCGCAACGTAGAGATGTATCACAAATTGGGGTATTAGCCAATCAAATGTTCCCGAATCAGCGTAAGGAGTTTTTGGAAGTTTATAAAGAAGCTACAAGCACGCGTTACGGATATTTGCTTTGCGACCTTCATCCGCGAAACACGTTTAGGGTGCTTCTAAGAACGAATATATTTCCAAACGAGCCTGAAACGGTGTATATTCCAGAATGACAAAGAGACTAAAGAAATACCGTGAATTAATAAAAATCTATCATCGACTGCCCCGGGCAATGCAGCAGATGTTTATTAAAAATATCGACTCCGACTTTTTAAAATGCATCTGTGAAATCTGTCTTAACGTTATAAATTGCAATGTATCAATGAAACCACCTCAGAAGGCTCGCCTACGCCGTTACAAGAACATAATACGTGCACTCGCTCGTAAAAGTCAAACTGTAGCGAAGAAAAAACGAATTATTGTACAAACAGGAGGGTCATTTCTCCACATCTTATTTTCAGTTTTGGGTCCTTTACTGACTAGATTAATATAATGAAGAAAGTGGTAGTGATTCCACATGAGGTGTACGCTTCACTGCAAAGGAATCCAGACACGGATCTAGATCCTCGTAAAAGCAGACTCAAAAGAATGGAAAGCGAATTGCTAGCCCTATTAAACAGTGAAAAAACACCTGATGAGAAAAGAATCTTATACCAAGAAGCTCTGCAGAAATTTCTTCACAGAGATTCCTGTGGTTAGGCACAGCACGGGGAACGATGGACATGGTGACATAGGACCTGTACACGACGATACAGCTGACCAACCAAAGATTAAGGGACCAGCCACACAACATATCGAGCATGTATTAAAAAGCACCCTCCCACATGCATTGAGGAATAAAGGTGTAAGTCTTTATAATCTATTGAATGAGGACCCAGCCATACAATGGACCGATACAGGCGAGTTCATTGTGGAAGGATCAAAGGTACAGGGATCGAATATCGTAGACATTGTCCATGATCTGTTGAGAAAGTGGGATAGCCCTCACCATCAGGATGGAAGCATATTAAAGCAAGACTACAACAAATAAATGTCCCAAAAATTGATAGGAAATCTGAACAGGTTAAAAGACTTGGAACATGCAACGCACGGCACAATTGAAGACGCCGTCACCCCCGCGGTAACACCTTTGAAGAGGAGAAAGAAGAGGATAAACAACGGTCAACCTACCCACGTGCCTCTAAAATACGCAAATGGCTAACGTATTAAGAAAACGCTATTATGACATTTCTAACCCAGCCTCCTACGGCGGCGTAGATAGACTGTACAGAAGTGTTTACGGAGTAGGAAAAAAAGATGTTGAGAGATTTTTGCGGGAGCAGGACGCTTATACGCTTCATAAGCCTGTGAGAAAAAGGTTTAAAACAGACAACGGCTGCCTCGATTGATTCTATTTGGCAAGCAGATTTAACAGACATGCAAAGATATTCTGTGTATAACGATGGTTACCGTTACATTCTATTCATAATAGATGTATTCTCTAGATATCTGTGGCTAGTTCCTCTGAAAAATAAATCACCTGAAACAGTTGCTAAAGCCACCAAAACGCTAATGTTAAAAGAAAACAGGGTTCCTGGCTATTTTTGTACGGATATGGGGAAGGAATTTATAGGCCGTGCTTTTCAGAACATGTTGACAGAGTTTAATATCAGCTATTACACAACCAATTCTATACATAAGGCTTCTTTAGCTGAAAGAGTTCAACGTACCATAAAGGAACGCATGCACCGCTATTTTACACATAAAAACACATACAGATTTCTAGACATTCTGGAATCATTGGCATCATCCTACAACCGCTCACACCATCGCACGATTGGGACAACACCTAACGAAGTTTTAGAAAGAGGTACGCTCCCGAGAAGAGATGGATCACCAACACCACCACACTCTGCGCGTTTCAAAATCAATGATTATGTAAGGCTGTCGCGTTCGGGAAATAAATTCGCAAAGGGTTTTGAGCAAGGATGGACACGTGAGATTTTTAAAGTTAGGGCTATGAGACCTAAAGGTGAGATAATGATGTATTACGTTGAAGATTTGAATGGGGAAGAAATCTCAGGAGGCTTTTACCGCGAGGATTGCAGAAAGTGGCATTTAATTTAGGAAAAAATGTGTTTAAAATTGAGAAAATTTTAGGAAGCAAAGGTTCAGGAAAAAAGAAAAATGTACCTGGTGAAATGGCTAGGGTACCCAGAAAGCTTCAACACCTATATAAAAGCTGATGCAATAATGAAGCTTAAATAGTATGCAACATGGCTCCTAACCATTTCTACGTCACACTCCCGTCCTCCTCGTCCCTGTCTGTACACCCTAACAACACACTAGCCAACTTTGTACAGAGCTCCATGGACCCATTGAATTGGGTCGTGATTCGTATGAGGTGGGGATATGTGAACTCCAGTTAACCACCAAATTTTTAACTCTTGAAAAGCACAGGTCATATTTCTGATCCTTAGAAGCACCGATGAATGCGAAAAATTAGGCATAATCTTAGACAATACTGTACGCTCAACCCTGTGCGGTGAGGGACGGTTCTATAGCATAAATGTTTCGTTAGGAATCGGGCATTATGATACAGCCATGGATATTGTGGAGGGTTTAAACAAGAGTCTTGAAAATTCGTACCTGACAAACGATTTACTTTTTGAAATCGTAAACATAGACACGCCCGCATGCACATTGAGGTTAAAATCAACGCTTAGTAAAAATATTAGAGATAAAGAGCTGTTCACAATTGCGGCTGAGGGCCGATATAGCGCAGCCTTCCAAAGAGAGACATTTCACGAGGCACAACGTGACTTGTCCAGCTTAATGTTTCAATTGAAGATGGAGAAATTTGCTGAAAGCTCTCAGTCCCCAGACATGTGCTATATTTACAGTAATATAGTGGAGCACCAGTT
Organism: Bathynomus jamesi; assembly: GCA_023014485.1. Classification (NCBI taxonomy): domain Eukaryota; kingdom Metazoa; phylum Arthropoda; class Malacostraca; order Isopoda; family Cirolanidae; genus Bathynomus; species Bathynomus jamesi. The sequence goes on from JAJOZX010001260.1 coordinate 326,708, forward strand.
TGTTGGGGATACCCAGGCACGCCTGCTGCGCATTGCCCACATCCCCAACCATAGAGGAAGGAGTTTGAGTATTACATATGACAGACCCCATTATGTGAATGTCGCAACTAATTAATAACCAATATCTCAATATATATAAGAACGATTGAGGGTGAAAACTTCCCATTCGGTAACGGGAGCTTAACAGTGAAGCTACACTTTCGACGCACTGAGTTATAATGGATAGAAAGCCTTTCACCGTCTATCGAGGGGTGAGATACCAGCGCGGTAGTGGACTTGGGTCCATTTTTTCATCCATACTACGTACGGCTGTTCCTTTGCTGAAGAGGGGTGCCAGATACCTCGGAAGGAAAGCGCTACAATCAGGTCTTAACACTGCAGAAGACATATTGGCTGGGGCTAAACCTAAAGAAGCTCTAAAAAAACATTTAAACGTACACGGGACGAAATCATCAAAGATGCAAAGAGAAAAATGCGTGGTGGTGGGAAGAAGAAGAGGGCTGTCCGGAAGAAGGGTCACGTGGTATTAAACGTAAAAGGATATCAAAAAAGAAGTGCTGTAAGCGAATGAAACCTATGGTTGACCACTTTTTTGACTGATATAAGCTAAGGACATTGATCTCATGAATCATAGTTTGTTTACTACTTGTCGAGAGAGGAGGCACTATTTCTAACTCGTCATGGCACGCTTCATCCACCCATGTAGTTCACAATGCTGTAAATCGGAGCTATCCCTTTGAGATGCCTCCAACTCAAGTTTCTATTGAGCACAGTGACTTTATTACAATTAACCCTTTAAACACAATTAGTTCCCCGAGTGCTCCTATAGAATTCGTGATACCCAGCTCAGGCCCTTACTTTTTTGATCCAAGCTGTGTGCACATGTACGCTAAGCTACGTATAGCCCATTCTGATGGAACGGACTGCGATGACAAATATGCTGTATACCCTGAAACAAACTTTCTGCACTCCATATTCAACCAGTGTGACGTATATTTAAATCAGGCCAACATATCGTCAGGCACGGGATACTATCATCTACGAGCCTATCTGGAAAATGTCCTCAACTTTTCCAAAGAAGCGAAGGCTACCTTTTTAAGTGCCGAGGGATATTATCAAACTAAAGACGAAAGTAGTATAAAGGACAAATTTAAAAATTCTAAAAAGAAGATATACGAGTGTTTTGGACGTCTGCACACAGATTTCACTTTCCAGGAGAAGTTGCTTGTGAACGGGGTGGATATGAAAATAAAGCTCACCCGCACGAGTCCTGAGATCTGCTTAAATCTGGATGCTGATCAAGAAGAGGAGCAAACCCGTTGTGGTTCACATTATGGAGACATACCTCCGCGTACGCGAGTGAAATTAAGTTCACCAAAACAACTAGAAATTGAGAAAAATTTACTAAACGCTACAGTGAAATACCCTATTAACAGAGTACAAATCAAACTATATACGGTGCCTGCAGGGTTGGCGTCGAAGCAGATAGAAAACATCGCCCTGGGAAATCTTCCTAAAAGGATATTAATCGGAATGCAGGACCATGCTTCGGTGAATGGAAAATATAAAAAGAGTGCCTTTAAATTCGAGAATTTCGGACTTAAAAATATAACTCTATACGTTAATGGCATTGCTTTGGGTGGAACATTGGATACGGACTATTCATCAGACGCTGTGTTACCTCTTTGCGCGAGAGCCTATAGTAATCTGCCCATATTGCAGGTGATTGTGATGAGCTCGGTAATGGGGTAACGCAGAAAGAATTCATTGATCAATTTAACCTTTATCCGTTTGACATTACACCTGACTTATCTGCTAGCGTAAATACGCATTTAAGTCCACAACAGAGCGGAAACATCTCAGTGAGGTTGGAATTCACCAAGCCTATAGACGCGCCTATTAGTGTACTAGTATACCTCGAGTCGCAAGCCCTAATAGAAGTAGATAGATTTAGGAGCGTTATCACTGACTTTTAAAATGGATGCTAATACACTTCAGAGAGTAATGAATAGTGAACGAGTCACACGTTCCAAATTTATCGCGTGTTTGCGAAGAATGAAACATTGAGTTTGCCAAGTACGCGAGAATGCGGTAGTCTTATTGTGAACACAGATGTCATCGGTAATGAAGGGATTCATTGGTTTGCAATCTATTTTAAAAATAGGACCGCCTGTACTATTTTGATTCACTCGGTACTCAACCCTGGAGTGACCCTGTTATTGTAAAATTTCTCCGCTCAGTTACATATTCCCGAAGTTGTATGGAACCCGTTTCGATTACAAGGATATTTTAGTAATACTTGTGGAATGTACTGCATTTCATTTCTCATGCATATGTCACGTGGTAAAGAATTTATAAATTTTTAAAATTTATTCGACCCGTGTCACACTCAACGAAACGATGAAATGGTATGCAGACAGATAAAAAGCCGTTTTCCAATTGTGCGTACTCGTTGTATAGTAATGTTTTGTTCGTGTGTATATATTTGTAACGTTAGTTTGTATATTCTGTAGTTTAAGATGGTTATTGTACTGATTTCTTTCATTTAATAAATTGATGAAAATATATTGTCTTCTTCCCCCAAAAAAGATCGAAAAACACTTACATTATTTCGATGTGACATTCATTGCTGACTGTTCGGTATATCCTCCGTATTCAGGTCCATGACACGAGGTTCTTCAAAAGATTGTATAACACGTGTCAAATCCTCATCGGACCTTAAAGGAGAAAGAATAATGTTCATATTGAATCTTTTTTAATAAAAACATATACAGAGTATACATATTGTAAGACAGACCCCATTATGTGAAGATATCTTTGTTCGCTCAGAGAAGCTCATTTAAGAGGTAATTCCGAATAACATTTATAAAAAACATGCAAAAGATTGCCATAAAAAATTGCGATTTTAGCATAATGGTGAGTATCTAAATGAAGTATTTGACGAGATACTACATCCCTCCATATATATGAAATCTTCTTTCTGACAGTTTGTGAATAAAATAAAAAAATAATTATAGACACTTACATTTCTATGGTAGTCCCTTGCGTCGGATCGTAAGGAGCGTCATTGCAAATATCATCAACGGTTTGCGTTGGAAATAATCCATCACGGTCAATCGCGTTAAAAAGATTAATTGCAGTCAATGCTGCAGTGTCACCTTCTTGATACAAATCCGGAAAAGTGTAAAGTTCGTGATCCATGGCGGAGGGAATGTTTATTCACTGGCAGAGGGAATGTTTATTCACTGGCGAAAATAGCTACTGTTACTCCCACTGAAAAATATTTCCTTTTATATGCACTCACCAAGCTCCCCCAAAAGATGAGAGGATGTTCGTAATGATTGGTTGCAGTGTAACTGGGGGAGCTAATGTTTGTGTACCAATCGTAACACCGATATAACGGGTCCATGCTTTGGACGACTAATGTCTTTATATTCTCCATAGATTTAATGCTCGTATTACCCTTGCATTCTCTCACGACAATATTTGTATCATACTTGGTTTTCTCCAATCCATCCCTTTATGCAATATTGTTCACAACAATATTTTATTATTTTGCGTCCATACTAAATGAGCTCAATTTTCGGTGCAAGTTATTTTGCCCATACTAAATTGAGTTTCAATTTTCGGTTGCAAGTTATTTTGCGCCCATACTAAATTGAGTTTCAAATTTCGGTTGCAAGTTATTTTGCCCCCATACCAAATTGAGTTTCAATTTTCGGTTCGAACCCACGATCTCATCTCTTTCTGCATACGTTTATACAGAAAACCAGTAATTACATTATTGAAAACATTAACTAGGAATCGTGAGAGATACGAGTTATACTATGTTACTTTACTTGACCTGATCCACATTTTATGAAAAATGTATAATAATAATAATATATCTCCATTTATGCGAAGTTACGACTAATGGCATCTTTATATTCTCTCCGTAGATTTAAAGCTCGTATTACCTCTTACAGTCTCTACCACGAGAATATTTGCGACAATACTTGGTTTTTCCCCAACCCACCCCTTTATGCAGTATTGTTCACAACAATATTATTTTATTTTGCGGACATACTAAATTGAGTCTCAATTTTTCGGACGCAAGTTATTTTGCGGACATACTAAATTAAGTCTCAATTTTTTTTCGGGTGCATTTCGTTACAGGAATATCTTTATCAGAGTCGCTCAGTTCAGTACCGCAGGAAACAAAATTATTGCCGATACTCTTCATAATCCTGACATTACCAGCATCCAATGAGGCAAATAGGAAATAAGAAGCAGGAATAAGCTCCTGTAATATTAGCCTGCGTAATCGGGAGTCGAACCCACGATCTCATCTCTTTCTGCAGACGTTTATACAGAAAACAAGTAATTACATTATTGAAAACATTAACTAGGAATCGTGAGAGATAAGCGTTATACTATGTTACTTTACTTGCCCTGATTCACATTTTTGAAAAAATGTATAATAATAATAATAATAATAATAATAATAATATCTTTCCAATTCAATAACAGATACATTAATTTTGAATATGACACCATACAAATTAAACGTAAAGAAAAATAACGAAGTTGATAAAATATAAACATTTTTTTATATAAAAGGAAAAACTTTCACATGAAGGGAATGGATATTGAAGCGAGTCTTTGAGAGAGAGAAAGTTCAACCCGAATTCCTTCACGCCAATTTGCGGTTTTAAAAAGGCCTCGGGCTGGACCTTTCGCAGGACCTTTTCATTACCTACCTCCGTTCACTCTTAAATAGACAAGAGCTAATATTGGGATTCGTTTTAATAACTGAAAGAAAGAAAGTAAATAGTACGGCATTTAAATAATTAGTTTTTCTTATATTGTTAATATTGGTTTTAATAATTGATTCTCTTAAAGGAGAAAATTCATTTGCTTGAAAATTAAAAATCCGAAATTGATTCTTTCTCTATATATATATATATATATATATATATATATATATATATATACATATATATATATATATATAGAGAGAGAGAGAGAGAGAGAGAGAGAGAGGAATGATAAAAGAAAATAGACACAGTTAATGAGATTCTTTCTATATATTATATATATATATATATATATATAGAGAGAGAGAGAGAGAGAGGAGAGAGAGGGAGAGAGAGAGAGAGAGAGAGAGGAATGACAAAAGAAAATAGACACAGTTAGTGTGCTTATTTCTTTTAATGAATAATTATGAGGAGAAAGTTGTACAAATACAATTTTGAGTGTGTGTGTGTGTGTGTGTGTGTGTGTGTGTGTGTGTGTGTTTCGTCTGAACTATTATTTTGGTGGTTATACGTTTCGTATTATATTATTTTTGTGCAGTAGAAGGCAAATTCTATTTATTTACAATAATTAATAAAGAGATTGTTGTAATGGTGTTTATTTATTTCGGTGAATTCTCTTAAAAGAGAAAGTACGTTTGCTTTGGTAACGAATTAAAATAAATGGTGGTATCTAGCAACTCACCCTAATAAGGTATATGAACAATTAAAATAAAAAATGGTATCTGACAACTCAACCTTCCTCTATATAAGGCCCGCTTGGCTTCGGAGAGGTCAAAATGATGTGAACTTCGACTGAATAAAGATCGCTCCTAACTTCTTAGGTTAAGATTTAGCTTAGTTTTTCTTTGGGGGGTAAGGACATCCCACCTTCTCCCCCAAAGCCCTCCTCCGTCTCTCCTTTCTCTTACTCTCTTAGGTTAAGGCAACCCTTTTGGGGGGAGGTCATCCTCCCTTCTCCTCCCGAAGACCCCTTCCCCTCAACCTCCCCTCTCCCCCTTGGCTCCTTCTAAGACAACTGGCTGATTAGGGGCCTATAAGAGGACGGCGGGTCGGCTGAAGTGTTATTATGCACTTGACAAGAGCCAGGTGAACACCGCTCTTCCTTTCTCTCCTTCTCCTGTCTTTCTCTTGGGGGATAACGTCGCCTCCAAGTTTCATGACCCCTTGTTGCACCTGCAGCATACCCCCTCCCCCCTTCACTGCATACCCCCTTTGCAACAACCCCCACCCTTTGCAACATTGCATTATTGATCATTATCTCTGCAACATTCTTGCACTCGTCCATTTTGCGCCCATACTACTCACCACAGGAAATCTGCTCTGTTGCGTTGTTGTCTTCGCAGATACCTGAAGGGAACGTGTCTGGTCACCGAATTGATTAAAATAAAAATAAAACTTTAAAAACTGCAGTTACATCTCGTTATGGTCACCATGTATATACTCAATGTATTTTCTTTAATTTTCCCTTTTAGGTATAATATAGGCCTCGGTTATGGCGTACGTTGTCTTGGAGAAAATGTGTCGGGAGCAACTGAGATCGACTGTGTATATATATTAGAATATAGATGACAGGTTTTCTTAACTAGATATTTTTTATTTTAATATTTTAATGAAACCATTGTTTTGAAGAAATGTGCGCGAGTCGAAATGAATTTTTGTGCAAAAGTGGAGGTTGTATCAAGAAGCAGTTCCTGTGCGACGGGTCGAAGGAATGCCCTGATGGATCAGATGAAACGAACGATTTGTGCCAGTACCGTTCCTGCAGGTTAGAATTGCATTTAAAGTTTGGAGTTCGAAATAATAAAGGGCTTTGTAGAAATTTAATATTTTATAGGAGGTCTGGGTTAGGAGCTCGGAGGGCCCCGGGAGGTGGGTGCAATGGCAGAACTTTCAAATATTTCCAGCTCTAAATTTCTACGCACTTACCGAAGGTCGAAGAGAACCTTGCTATAAGATTATCGCCGTCGTCATTGTCAACTTCTACAGGGTGTTCAAAAAGAAACGCAACCCACTGGAGAATGCATATATCATCGTAACCTAACCCTTTTCTTTCTGTTTCGGGTTGCGTTTCTCTTTGAACACCCTGTAGAATAAATACTTTAAATTAAAAAGGTACCATTCTAATTGTTGCAGACTGCAGTATGTAAATTGATATTTTTTTAGAAGAGCTCACGACATTCAACATAAAATGCTTTCCTAAAATTTAGACAAATTTGTTACATTGATTTCTATTATTATTATTATTATTATTATTATTATTATTATTTTACTGCTACTGTTATTTTCAGTGTAAGTTTAAGTATTAGATTGTTTCTTGTATATTTTGAAAACTTCATTGCATAACTGTAATTGTGATGTATGCGTTCGACTGGTGAAACTGCCCTGCTTGCCTCTTAGTTATAATGTGTTTCATACCCAGGATGAAGCTGTGGAAAAAGGTATTGTGATGTGATGGACGCTTCTTCCAGAATTATTTTTTAAATGCTCAATCAAAAGTGCATTCTAGGTCGTATGAAAGTGATAATGCACACGATACACTACACAGAAGATAGGAAAAAGGAGTCAAGTAGGAAAACATTCAATATGATTTGTTGTAATAAGATCTAAGTACACCAAATTTACATCTCGTTCGGGTATTACATAACAATTTAGGTTTTGTCAAGTTATTTCAGTGAATAAACTATTACATCTTGGATTGCATTTTTCTTTGCAAATATCTACATTAAAAAAAGAGTTGCCTAAACTTAGAATAAGCTTAGAATAATAAGAAAATACTTAAAACTTAACAAACCGTCACATTTTCCTACTTTAGCTCTTACAAAGTGACTAATGATTTATTCAAAATCTATATGCCTGAAAAAGTCACTTTCAATGTTTGAAATGTGTTATGGTACTTATGAATTTATTTTTAGAATCATCTTGCGTGATTACGTAATCTGTAACCACGGCAGTTACTGAAATCATGTACATCGAAGCAACATTGCGAACGCTTTGGCCTTATGACCTTCAATTTATAACGTAGGAAACTACTTAATTGCTGAACATAATGAACACTTAGTACTTAACATCATTTCCTCCGTAATAAACCTCAAACCCTTTCTGCCATAGCGTTAATAAATTCCTCAGAAACAGCCTATAACAAATAAAATGGTCTTCCTATAGACTATCTATAAATGTACAGTATCATTGTCCATGTTACTGCTTGACTAAAGATCAAAATGGGCGATTAATTCCACACAACCTAAATGTCACTGTACTTGGAACCATTGATTTAATTGTCACCACAGAACAACATTCCTCTTTCTGCTAATAAGGTGACTACTGCTAGACTCTGCGAAGAAATTCCCGTCAGTTTTGTACTCTGTTTCTTTGCATTGCTTTACCAAGCCTTCATCCACATCGAGTTTTCTGACCTTCAACTACACATTTTCACATGTAGTGTGTGTGTGTGTGTGTGGGTGTGTGTGTGTGTGTGTGTGCGCGTGTGCTACTTTGTTCGTGATAGCTTAGGTGCTCATTGGCTTTTTAATTAGTTGTAATATATAGAACATTCTTTGGAAGTCATTTATAAAAAATGTCTGCGAACTCTCTCGAATAATGACAATAGACAAAATCACATTTTCCCAATGTTTAAAGAGCTAAATATTTTAAAACTAAATGACTTATACAAATTCAATGATGCTGTCAATATGTTTAAAGTTATCAATAAAAATCAACATACATCACCCATTCAAAGAGCAATCACCTCCCCATTCAAATGCATCATCATTGTAAGACTAGACACCCCAGGGATTTTATATGCAAAACATACTATACAACGGAAACTGCAGAAAACACACTCTCTTTCAAAGGAGCAGATGTATGGAATGCAATTCCTATAAATATCAGACACCTTAATGTTAATGCTGCATAAACTTGGTCCCAACCGATATTCTCGAGAGATCCTCCTTCAACACATTCAAACTATCGTCCCAGAACTTGAACATGGCGGAGATTTGTATGAACGTTTGCTGAAATCATACCCTGAACGTCTGAGGGCTTACCGTGAGGGTAATAACAAGCGTACGAGATACTGATACATATTTGTATTCAGTTTGATTAAAGCTTTCAAAGTATACTATTTTTTGTTGTATCTCCGTTTATTTTTATTTGTACCCCCTTGCAAAAGGTTAAGCACAACATGTATATCTCTTTACTTTGATAAATATTATTAAAATTTGTCTAAATAATCAGAATATTTTTGCATCACGAAAATTTACAAGAAATCGGAAAATAAATAAGGAGAGGGGCACCATTGCTTCGGGGGGTGGGCATGGCACCACTTAATGCCCCCTTGGTTTATTTATAGATTATATAGTAAGTAAAGGGCGTAAATTTATTAAAAAAGGCCCTAACTGTAATCATTTTTCAACTTTACTGTAATAAGAAAAGTAGATATTAACTGTATTTTTACACAACAACATACCGAACTGTAATTAAGTTAAATTAACTTCTGGCAAGAATTTAATTCATAAATAAAATTTTCTTCATTTAAACTAGTAAAACTTTGAATGTAATAATAATAATAATAATAATAATAATAATAATAATTATCGCTTTCTCAAGCGTTCACGAAATAATCTTTTTTAACACAGCCAATCTAGACATTACGTGGAGAGTGATAAAGGCGAGAGATTTCCCATTCCTCCGCTTGTGAGTAACAACAACTTCAGATGCGGGTACGGAGCTTGCATTTCCCCTCGATTCACTTGTGATGGAATCAAGCACTGCGTCGCCGATGGATCGGACGAGACGAAAGAACTCTGTGAGAGTCGCACGTAAGAAATTAGTTTTATGACGTTTGTTCAACGTATAAAAAAGTGACTACAGCTCGTAATTTAAAGTTACCGAAACTAGTAGTATCCCCGCAAAAATGTAGAGTGCAAATCAATTGCATGCAGATGATCAATAATGTAGGGGGGAGGGGGTTAGACCCTCCAAGGTGGGGGAGAGGGTTAGACCTTCCAAAGAGGGAGAGTGGGTATGCAACAAGGAGGAGGGGGTTTAGTCCCCACAAGATGCATGAAGGGGGAGAGGGGTAGTACCCCCAAAGGGGTATCCTAACCAAAGAAGGTAATGAAGAGAGGAGAGAGATAGAAGATGTTCTCGCTGGCATATTTTGTCACATAATGAGGTCTTGGCCAGCCATCCCGGACGGCTTTAGCATCACAGCCAGTTGGCTTAGAAGGCGTAGTGTATACATATATATATTAATGTAATAAAGAGCGGGGAAGAGATGTTCACGCTGGTATGTCTCGACGCATAATGGGATCGTGACAGCCATCCTGGACGGTTTTAGCATCACAGCCAGTTGGCTTAGAAGGTGTAGTGTATACATATATATATTAATGTACAATGTAAAGATATAGAGGCAACCCAGCCAGGAGAGAGTGCAATTATGTAGAGGGAGCAAGCCAGTCGTATATGGCTTAATCGCACACAGTTGTTTCGTATAAGGGAGAATTAAAATGCACACTGTGTCGTATATATATAATATATATATATATATATATATATATATATATATATATATATATAGCTCAAAAACAGTAAAGCGCACACGCACTGTATGTATCGTTTATATATATATATATATATATATATATATATATATATATATATGATATACACAGACCGTGCATGGAACAAGGAACTCTTCTAGGATAATTAAATCCATTATAGTCTGAATAAGTAATGGTAAATGACAAATACTATAGTTTTTACTTTTTCATGATGCCAGCCCGACGTGGGCAACGGGTCACTCGCAAAGAGGTCCCAAAAATATAGCTTCCCTCACCAGCTATCTGCAAAGCAGATAGGCTCCAGCTTTGGGACAGGATCTAGGGTTTAAAGCAGCCTAGCCCAGCTACATTTAGAACCTCAATATAAGCAAAAGACTCGCTGCCTATTTAATATATACAGGTATACCCCGGTTATCGCAAGAGTTATGTTCCTCAGACTCATTACGAATAGCGAAACTGCGAATAACGAATCTTTTTTCCATATAAATATATGTTTTATGGGGGGATGTGTTCCGGTGGTCATTTTTTAGAAGGTAAGATGTTTGGATACGTTCCCATACGATACATAAACGCAAGGATAAAACACAAATACAGACCTGTATTAGCATATTAAGTTATAAATAACATCAATAAAGGAATAAACCTACCTGTACTATACTTTTATTCCCTCAAACCACCCCAGACTCGGATCAAACCACCCCCGACTCGCACTGAAAGTTTCACCACCACTGCTCTCACCTTCACCAACGACTTCCTTCCTCACATCTCGCCATAAAGCCCATACCTTTTCTTGAATAATGGCCTGCGATACGGGCATGCTGCGCTGCGTTTGGTAGCAGGCGGAATTGTGAATTATTTTTTCCCTTATCTGGCATTGCGAATAACGGAGCTGGGTTTGCGAATAGTGGAATTTGGTGTCAAAAAATATATATTACGTATAAGCGAAGCTACGAATATCGAAGCTATGAATAACGGGGTATACCTGTATCTCGAATATACAATAGTCGCAAAACAAATGGATTTATTTACCATGTATATAGCATGAACGAAGAATTGCATTAAACGCAAAAACAGGAATAGTTATTCAACATATATATATATTTTTTTATTTATTTATTTATTGAGCTAGGGGAATATATATTAAATAAATATACAATCAAAAATAATAATACAGATAGTACAGAAGAAATCTATATACAATACACGTTTAATATATATACACGCATCAAAAATACACACGTACATAACTTATATAAGCTTAAAAAATAATACAGATAATGCAGAAGAATTTTTTATATAACACATGGCTAATATATATATATATATATATATATATATATATATCAAAATACACACTTTAAGTTCTACCACGCTTAAATAAAATACTAAACTCACAGGTAATCGAGTCCACAGTTACATCCTTATTTTGTACTACACAATAAATACGATTTAAAATTAATTCACCACTCAAAGTATGTGGATATCTGTATTCAATATAAAGGGCTTTCAAATCGTTTAACACTATTTTTGTACCCACTTTACAATTGGGAGGCATATCAGCAACACGTGCGTCTAATATACGTTTTAGTTTGCGGAAGCCGACGACCTCAAACATTCTGTCGAGAATGAAACGGTTATAAGAGGATAAGGGCATTATTGTTTGTTAGCAGCATTCTTCCACATCAGCCGTATATCCACGCATGGTTGGTTTGTATCACGATTTATGCACAACGTACAAATAATGGCGTATGAGGATGCATCACTAATCTGTTCTCTTTTTGTGCCTACACGTACAGGTATTTTATAACGATCCTCACCCCACTTCTCAACCACTACGAAGATTCTGTTCTTCTCCTCAATACTTAAATTAAAAAAAATCCGTTTACCAGAATTTGATTGTCTACACTTCGATTCAAGTACATAATTAACAGCACCGGTATTACGCCTGAACACGCGCTGACTTCGACGCGCACACATCGTATACTGCATTGAGGAGAGTGCTCAACGGAGGCTCCATCTTTTATTAGTTTTCTATTGTGAGGGAAGCACATCCAGTTGGGTGAAGAAGCTCTAAGTGACTATGAGCCGCCGGTGCGCTGTTTGGCTCGGCGGGAGGTGTGGGGAAATGAGTCACACGGGGTGCGTCATACCAAGCGTTAGTGATTCGTGTACGGGTTTGTTCCAACATGAAAGAACCGAGGCGCGCTGGTGAATCATACGAATATTTGTAATCCATTATACCGGGCAATCGTTTAAAGAATTTTTCCATCTGCGATACATGAAATAATATCGGCTTTAATGTTTTATTACACCCACTCCCCGGAATGCGCACCATACATCTTCGTTCAGGGGTATTGAACATTGTATTTTCTCAAACTATGCTCATTTTATTAACACTCCTGCGATCTATTGGAGAGAAACATGTATCCATATTTATCCTTTTTGTTTAACAAACGATACTCATCCCTAAACTCTATTAAAAACTCGCACAAGCCACAACTTCGCTGCGAACCTCATGATATATATGGATGTAGTGATAGAAATATTTTAAACTGTCTATAATCACAAAATTTGCATTCTCCATAGCAGGGTATGCGTACTCGGTATGATATAACATGACATAGTACTCTTGTCACACCAATCATCAACAAGGTTCACAACCCACACCCGCTGTTTCTCTTCTGCACATGTTGATTCTTTCACTTCGCGGTGTAGGTGCTCCGTAACGCAGTTTAATCCTACAAAGTAGTCTATTACATCGTTTGAGCAACGAAAGCCCGCAATGCTCTCGCCAGAATATCCATAGAGTATTTGGACTTCTTGCTCCTCACGCTTCGCACGATTCAATGTGGCACTAAAAGCTTCAAGGGAGGGAGGACTAGGGATTCTTTGAGTGTTCACCACATCTGTGGACTTTATCGAGTACTACTTCATGAATGTCGAGCAAGTAATATCAAAGGTAGCCATCACTATTTTCCGTCTACGCGAGAATTCTTCAACAGGTAAAATACACCTCTGAGATGGAGATGTGTCCCAGTTAGTAGCAGGAGTCACGTGACCCCTTTTATTGGACTGCGTCATACAGTGGGCGGTGCTTAGATTTTTTACTGCACACACACACACACACACACACACACATACACAAAGGAGGAAATGAAACGCTAAATGAAACATGATTTATTTTAATTAGAAAAATAAATAAACTGTAAAACGTCAACAAGTAAATAGTCTCTAATTCATTATATATATATATATATATATATATATATATATATATATACGCCTAGGTGGTGTAGTGGTTAGCGTCGCTGACTACGAATCCATCGACCCGGGATCGAGACCCGCTGACGGCAGCCGGCGCGCAGCAAAACCAAGCTGTTCATCCTTCCACACAATAAAGAAAGTGGTTGGTAGATAAATGGGTACCCTTGGTGGCCTAGTGGTTAAGACGCTGGGCTGCTGGTGGGGCGTGGTTCGGATTCCATGTTAAACTGTAGATCTAAGGTGGAGTGAAACGCTTCTGTTTCTGTAGAAAAATTTAGGTTCACAAGTCTTTCTACATGCATTATATCCAGTCCTACAGGCTGTGGTAAAACCGTGTTTATGCTTAAAATCATTAAAGATAAGGACGAACTGTTCTCAAATTTTGTGCACAAAGTCATATGGTGCTATTCGACATATCAAGCCATATTCGATGAGTACCAAGGTGATATTTTTTCTACAAAGGCGTTTATGATGCTAGTTCTATAAAGGGTGATGAACACACGGTTATTGTAATTGACGATCTCATGTTAGAAATGGACAAAACGTTTGCCCGAGATATTTACAGTATTCTCCCACTATCTTAACATAAGCGTGCTCTTCATCAATCAAATCCTGTTCTTCAAGACTAGATACATGCGTGATGTATCGCTAAATACGCAATATCTAATCTTATTCGCACATCGTAGAGATGTGGCACAAATTGGAGTATTAGCCAGTCAAATGTTCCCGAATCAACATAAGGAGTGTTTGGAAGTTTATAAGAAAGTTATGAGTCAACGTTACGGATATTTGTTTTGTGACCACCCGCGAAACACATTTAGGGTGCTTCTAAGAACGAATATATTGCCAAACGAGGCTGAAACAGTGTACATCCCAGAATGACAAAGAGGACAAAGAAATATCATGAATTAACAAAAATCTACCAAGGATTGTCGCGCACTCTCCAACGCCTGTTTGTTAAAAATATTAATCCAGACTTTTTAAAATGCATCTATGAAATCTGCCTTAACGTTATAGAATGCAATGTACCAATGAAGACCACTTAGAAGTCGCGCTTACGTTGTTACAAGGACATAATACGTGCAGTCGCTCGTAAAAAACAAAGTGTGGGAAAGAAAAAGCGAATTATTGCGCAAAGAGTTGGTTCGTTGCTACCCATCTTGTTTTCAGTTTTGGCACCTTTATTGTCTAGTATAATATAATGAAGAAAGTGGTCGTGATCCTACACGAGGTATATGCATCGCTTCAAAATACAAAAAACCAGGAATCAGTAGTAGATCCTGGTAAAAATAGGCTTAAAAGAATGGAGAATGATTGGTGAATCTATTAAACAGCGAGAAGCCCCGTGACGAGAAAAGAATTTTATATCAAGAAGCTCTACATAAATTTCTTCAAGAGCTCGAAGATTATAAGAAACCGACCGAGGTCCCATGGTTATCAGACACACTGATGACGATGTGCATAACAGCATAGGACCTGGGGCCGAGGCTAGAGACAAACAGTCGAAGAACAACGGAGCGACCCCGCAACACCTCGAGCATGTATTAAAAAGTAGTTTACCTCATAAATTGAGGAATAAAGGGTTAAGTCTTTACAATCTATTGAGTGAGGACTCCATTATACAATGGCCCGATAAAAGCGATGTTGTTGTTGAAGGGTCAAAGGTACAGGGTTCGAACATCATTGATATTGTGCATGATTTGGTGAGAAAATGGCATAGACTTTCACCAACAGGATGGGGACATATCAAAGCTAGACTACAGCAAATAAACATCCCAAAAACGTTGATAGGTAACCAGAACGTCGGTAGCATCTCTGAAGAGGAAGAAGAAGAGGCCATCCACCAACGAACAACCCTCCCCGCACGCCTCTAAAATACGTAAATGGCTAACATATTAAGAAAGAGTTATTATAACATTTCTAATTCAGCCTCCTACGCAGGTGTTAATAGATTATACAGTGGCGTATATAATGAGGGAGTAGAGAAAAGAGATGTTGAGAGGTTTTTGCGTGAGCAGGATGCTTATACACTACATAAACCAGTGAGAAGAAAGTTTAAAACTGTTAAGACTTTAGCAGGCTCGGTTGATTCTATTTGACAGGCAGATTTGACAGACAACAGACATGCAGAGGTATTCAGTGTATAATAACGGGAACAGATATATTTTGTTTATAATAGACGTATTCTCTAGATACTTGTGGCTAGTCCCGCTGAAGAATAAATCGGCTAAATCAGTTTGCTGATGTTGAAAGAAAACAGGATTCCTGGCTACGTACCGTCGCAAAAAGCGAGATCTGTGTGTTAAAATTGCCTATAGTTATTTTATATCAGTGTAATAGAAAATCTTGCCCCTAAATTTATATCCTCTAAATATATATATATATATATATATATATATGTGTGTGTGTGTGTGTGTGTGTGTGTGTAAAAATTATTATCACTCCTATTTGTACAATAAAGCATTGAAACCAATATTACGTAAATAAAAAATGTGTTGTTACAGTAAACGGAATTATGTGTTAATTTTATAATTATTTTTAAAATGCTTCCCTTGGTTTTATTAGTTAATAAAATGTTGAAAATATTTGGGGTATTCTTACCCCGATCCGCACACACGTGCAAGAAAAAAGAATAAAAAACTTGCATCGTTTCTCCGACAGTTCACATTCCAAGGAAATATTTTCGCGTAACGCCACCTGGTCGTCCCTAAAAAGAAAAAATATTACTGTAAGCGCCTATCTTCGTATAATACAATCGGGGCGTCCCTAAGAATAAAAAATATATACGTTTAATTAGAAATATTATGAGTTTTAAGGATGTTTATTATCTCGCAGAATAGAGATTTAAAAAAAAAAGCGAATTCTCACCCGGTGAGGTCGATGGTTTGAGGATCCAGCGTTGATTAGTAGGCCAATACACTCCGAAGTAGATCTACGTCAGGGCTTTTTAAAAACAGAGGATGTAATAAATATCTTACATCTAATTTAGCATCTCTTAAAACTATATATATATATATATATATATATATATATATATATAGAGTATATATATATATATCAGGTCATCCCTAAGTAATGTCGTTTTTAACGAAAGATTAAGTTTAAACTAGTCCTACTCGGTTTAAGCATAAATTTTACGAAGGTTATATCTAAGAGATCTGTCGTGTTTCGCTACATACTTTACAGACCTTGACCAGTGAAGACGTGTGTTTTGTTTTATGTGAAACCCTCATAAACATGGCGGTATCAGAAGAGCATATCAGGCATATAATGTTTTATGAGTTCAAAAAAGGGAATAGTGCTACTGAAGCAACGCGAAACATTCAGGACGTTTATGGCAACGATATTCTGCATGTGAGGAAATGTCAAAGATGGTTCCAAAAGTTTAGGAATGGTGACTGCTGTCTGACAGATGCAGCACACTCTGGACGCCCTGCTGAGTTTGATGATGACCCGCTGTTAGCCGCACTTGAAGAAGACTGTTCAACAACTGTCGAAGAATTGGCCCAGAAACTCAATTCATCCTCGTCCACCATCCATCGACATTTGCAACAACTCGGGAAAGTGCCTAAGTTAGGAAAATGGGTGCCACATGAATTGTCGGTCGACAATCTGAGGGTGCGGGTAAACATTAGCACAGCTCTTCATTCCCGTGAACTCCAAGATCCGTTTTTGCACCGTTTAGTGACTGGTGATGAAAAGTGGTTACTGTACCAGAATGTTAAGCGCCGACGACAGTGGGTTTGTGCCAGAGAACCAGCGACACCACAGCCTAAACCAAATCCTCACCCTCGAAAGGTGTTGCTTAGTGTTTGGTGGGAAAAGTGGTGTAATACACTTTGAAACCTTACCACACAACCAAACAATCACCGCTCAAGTCTACTGTCAACAACTGGATCGATTGAACACTGCACTAAAAGAAAAGAGACCTTCTTTGGTTAATCGGAAAGGAATCGTGTTCCACCACGACAACGCACGTCCTCATACCGCTCGGATCACTTCTGCAAAAATTGAGGAGCTTGAGTGGGAAAACTTCCACATCCTCCATATTCTCCAGACCTTGCGCCTTCAGATTATCATCTCTTCAGGAGTCTGCAAAACTATCTTGACGAGAAACAGCATACTTCTTTAGATGACCTGCACACCAGTCTTTGTATTTTTTTGCCTCAAAACCGCCTGAATTTTATAAACATGGCATTGAAAAGCTTGTAGGACATTGGCAGAGTGTCATTGATCCCGATGGAAAATATATATTAGATTAAGAAGTTTCAGTTGAGTTTTTTTTTGTCCTTCAAATTCCAATCTAAAAAACGACATTACTTATGGGATGACCTGATATATATATATATATATATATATATATAATATATATATATATATATGATACACACAGACCGTGCATGGAACAGGGAACTCTTCTAGGAAAATTAAATCCATTATAGTCCGAATAAGTAATGGTAAATGACAAATACTATAGTTTTTTCTTTTTCATGATGCTAGCCCGACGTGGGCAACGGGTCACTCGCAAAGAGGTCCCAAAAATATAGCTTCCCTCACCATCTATCTGCAACGGGTCCAGCTTTGGGACAGGATCATATCTGCTTTGCAGATAGCTGGTGAGAGAAGCTATATTTTTGGGACCTCTTTGCGAGTGACCCGTTGCCGACCTCGGGCTAGCATCATTAAAAAGAAAAACTATAGTATTTGTCATTTACCATTACTTATTCGGACAATAATGGATTTAATTTTCTTAGAAGAGTTCCTTGTTCCATGCACGGTCTGTGTGTATCATAAAAAACCTCAGGGAACCATTCTGAGTTCATTCCCATCATGAAACGGACATGTTATGTGCCTTGAAAAGTGGACGCTCAATTCTGCCAGTTGAGGTTTAAGTTTTGGTTTTTGGCTAAAAATATAATAGTTACCCCTTTTTCTTTGATGTATTCAATCTGACGTGAAGGCAGCGAGTCTTTTGTTTATATTGAGGTTCTAAATGTAGCTGGGCCAGGCTGCTTTAAACCCTAGATCCTGTCCCAAAGCTGGATCCTATCTGCTTTGCAGATAGCTGGTGAGGGAAGCTATATTTTTGGAACCTCTTTGCGAGTGACCCGTTGCCCACGTCGGGCTAGCATCATGAAAAAGAAAAACTATAATATTTTTCATTTACCATTACTTATTTCGACTATAATGGATTTAATTTTCCTAGAAGAGTTCCTTGTTCCATGCACGGTCTGTGTGTATCATAAAAAACCTCAGAGAACAATTCTGAGTTCATTCCCATATATATATATTATATATATATATATATATATATATATATATTATGTAAAAATGTGACGTATACGCTAAATGAAATTCATATCTGTGGGCCATTCAATTTATAAAATGTAACAGCTATACGTTTTTAAATAGCTATACTTTCTTAAATACCCAAAAAATCTTAGCTTCATTAATTAATAAATGTTGAAAATACCCATGTTATTCAGCACACACACACACACACACACACATGTACAACTATAAAAACTTCCATCGTTTCTCCGACAATTCCACATTCCAAGGAAATATTTTCGCGTAACGCTGCCTGGTCGTCCCTTAAAAGAAAAAATATTACTGTAAGCGTCTATCTTTGTATAATACAATTGAGGCGTCCCTAAGAGTAAAAATATATACGTTTTATTAGAAATGGTATTATTAGAGTGTTAAGGATGTTTATTATCTCGCAGAATAGAGAGATTTTAAAAATAAAAGCAACTTCTTACGCAGTACGATCGATGATTGGAGCTTCCAGCACTGATTCGTACGCCAATACACTCCAAAGTACGTCTGCGTCAGGACTAAATTGAAAATTAAAACTAATGCGCTATTCATTTCAAAAGAGGTTTTATGTAAGAGAAAAGTTGCACGAGTTATTGAGGCATACCTTAAAACATTAGACTGTTTTCGGATTCCATAATACTCACACGATGTAATCGGCGCTACTCTAGTATCGCGATTCTTGTAACCCGCTTGCCCTAATTCTTGACTCAGAATACACAGTCGTTGTCTAGAATCCGATCAAATGGACGCGCGCGTCAACGCTGTAAAATAACGACGTATACTTAGAGACATGTGTATTATATGTATGTGTATATGTGTATATATATGTATATATGCATACATATAATTATTTTTTAAATTTTAAATAAAAATAGCTGTATCACCACATAGATACACCTCTGGTGTTGTAAATTCGCCTAGACAACCGTGTATGAAAGAGTCCAACCTTTCAGATATAAATAATAATAGATTAAAGTTGTGCACGAAAACTTCACAAAAAACACAATTCTACATAAATGACGACACAGAAGAAATAGATTCTCTCTAGATATTATAGAGCACAATGTGTCCACGTAGAATAACTTACATAACGATATTCGAAAATTCGTCCACCGACATTTCTTGCTTATTAATTTGTATGCAGGAGTCGACAGCTTCACTAAACTGGAAATGTTTTGTTTTTTGTTTTTTTTCTGTTTAAGGTGCTTTCAACCCTGCTGGATTATTGACACCATCGTAACTAGTACTGGAAATGGGTCGTATATGGCGCTGTCATGCCTTTTTATAGGAAAGGGGAGAAAGTGCCCATAGAATGGGGCATGATGAAGAAAAGCCTTCCCCCCCCCTCCCCACACTTTCAGAAAGCTAAACACTCATTGGCTGAACGTGATTTGGTGGGCGGATTCTGAACGACGTCTATGGGAGGTCCTTAAGTTTTTGCCTGCCCACGAGAGAGAAAGAGAGAGAGTTTATAATTTAACCCATTAACCCCCAAAACTGCTTTTTTTATTTCTTGATATTTCTTGATATATTCAACTTCGGAGAGACTTTAAATGAACGTGAAATAGTTATCGGATACACAAAAATTTAAATTAAAACATAAAAATTTCACTTTTAAGTTTTAACCTAAATTGTAGTGTTAAAATGTGTCCTCAAAAAAGGATGCTAGGGGTAATGAGCTAATAGATGTGCACAACCAATGTATTTTACGTGCATATATATATATATATATATATTATATATATATATATATAGTGGTTAGCGTCGCTGACTGTGAATCCATCGGCCCCGTGTTCGAGACCCAGTGACGGCAGCCGGCGCGCAACAAAGCCCAGCTGTTCATCCTTCCACACAATATAGAAGGTGGTTAGTAGATAAATGTGTACCCTAGGTGGCCTAGTGGTTAAGACGCTGAGCTGCTGGTTGGGCGTAGTTCGGATTCCATGTTAAACTGTAGGCCTAAGGTGGAGTGAAAAGTTTGACTTTCGTCAGAATAATCAATTCGGGCGGAAGCTAACCGAAGGTTACCAAACCAAAGGTGTGTATATACATAAAATGTAAACCACTTAGAACATTTAAGCATTTCTGTCTCTTTCAATTATCTATCGCTATACTCAGTTAAAAAATTTATCGAAAGAATACTTAGAAAAAAGTTGGAATTTATTTTCATATATTAGTAACAGACAGTATTCAAAGCTGGAGAGAGAGAGAGAGAGTTTATAGAATGAGCATAGACAAACATATTTAATTAAGCTCACCACTAAATAAAATTCAATTTTCTGTACTACAAATATGGTTAGAAAATGGCCTTCATATTACTTGGGTAACCCTGCTAAAATGAAGGTATTATTCTACTATTACACCCGTCTAACGTCCAGCAATTATTATATGTTCATTAAGTAGATTTTTTAATTCTAAGACACTTTCCTTCTATAGCGTTTCCGTCGCAAATGCTTCGTTTTCGAGATATAAACATTTTTTTGGTGTGTATCTAGTGTGTGTTCGTACGTTCGTTTGTGTGTTCGTACGTTCGTTTGTGTGTTCGTACGTTCGTTTGTGTGTTCGTTTGTGTGTTCGTTACATGTCTGCCCAATCACTGCGCTCCATCCATTTCGAATTTGAATTACTTTCGTACCGGAATGGAACACTCATTCCACTCATTCAGAAGCACATTAGGCCTGGCTCTGTGATTTATAGTGATTCCTGGGCTGCCTACAAGACTATAAGTGATTTAGGTTAGGATAGGATAGGTTAGGTTAGGTCAATTTTGAAGGTGAAATTTATGGTTTTCCTATGGTTTTTTATGTTTTAAACGAATCTGACCTTCAAAACCGTCGGAAATGACTCGTTTTCGATTGCCGGCTGGGGGGGAGGGGGTTATCTCAAAAACGAGTCATTTCCGACGGTTTTGAAGGTCAGATTCGTTCAAAACACATAAAAAACCATAGGAAAAACATAAATTTCACCTCGAAAGGGAGACGGGTGTAATACTGTACATTTACCAAAATGAATTGTGGAATTCTAGAAACGCAATATCATAACATTTCTATGAGAAATATTATATTTTAACGGTCTACGCATTATAAGCTGCTTTAAACGCTGTTTATTTGCTCGACTAAATGTCAGAGAAATAGAATATTTAAACGCTTCTATGTTTTTAAAATATTTATCGCTATATTTTTTTTTTTACTTTTAAATGAATTTTTACGTTTACACGTATTTTTTAAATATTTATCGCTATATTTGTTTACTTTGAAATGAATTTCTGGTCAATTTTGAGGTGTTCTGCACGAATCTGCCATCCGTTTCCTGTGCAAATGCGTAGTTTTCGAGATATCGTCATCTTGAAAACTACGCATTTGCACAGGAAACGGATGGCAGTTTCGTACAAAACACCTCAAAATTAACCAGAAAAGTTTGCACTCGTCATTTTCGTTTAAACTAATGAATTTAAACGAAAATATCATGACTTAACCTAACCAATCATCAAGGCGTACAGTTGACCTAACTGGTGTAACGTACTGAACTGTCCGCAAAACATTAGGACCGATCAATTTGTGATGCGTGATCTTTACGGGGGCTCCGCCCCCGTACCCCCGAGACCTAAATTATACAAATGATAATGTAATAACATGTGCCAACCTTGCATGGGTAGTCCGCTAAATTTCACGTGCCCTTAAACTGAAATGACACACGGTTATTTTTAAGATTTTTTACGGCACCTAAAGACCTTCTGGTCTTTTGTTAAAATACAAGCACTATTGCATTTAGGGCAGGTCACGGATGTCTTAATTATTCTGTGATTGAAAAAAAGGTCTAAACTCTTGTCTTCATCGAGGGCAATATGGCGGATCACGTCTTAAAAATCAAATATGCATAACTGACACGTCATACTTCTAGTCACAAAAAAACCAAACTGAACAGACGAAAAATTGCTAAAAATGATTTACTTGTAAAACAGGACAAATTGAATTACGAAAAAGTAGCCAGAATCACCAAATATAAGAAATATTCACCAAATACTCGATATATATATTTTGAAAAAACACCAAAAATAGGAAATATATTTTAATAAAAAAACATTTTATACAAATTTGCACAAGATAATATATATATTTTCTTATTCAGTTTTGATTGGTTATTCAATATATATTGCTGTTATAGCTGGGTGTGACTGGGTCAAAATACGAATAATAACCTAATAATAATAATAATAGTTAAGTAATTCACTTAGGGTCCCTGTATTTATTTCTGTTTTATGAAATTAATTAATTGTCTACCGACTTTTTATACAGCAAAATAGGATCTTTTCGGTTTGACGGCCTGTAATATTTTTTAACATTACTTGTTTTTTATTGTCTAGTTTTAATTGAGGATTTCAAGAATAACCATGTTTTAGAGAAACAAATAGTGAGACAGTTATACGCAATTTAACAAATTTAAAATATATATTTTTAAACCGTATTGGGATCTTTTTGGTTTGATGGCCGGCGGAAAGAAACGAGTCATGGCTACGGGACCGTCAAATTCTAGACTCTACCAACTGGTTAGGTTAACTGAATGCCCAGTTAGGTTAACAGAATGCCCAGTTAGGTCAACTGTATGCCCTTGACGATTGGCTAGGTTAAGTCATGATATTTTCGTTAGTTTACTGTCAAAACAAACGAAAATATCATGACTTAACCTAACCAATCGTCATGAGCGTACAATTGACCTAAAACTTTCAGAGATTTTGGAATCTTAAAACGTATATGATATTCTCTAAACTAAAATGTATAACTGCCTCACTATGTGTTTCTCTAAGACATGAATGTTATTTTTGAAATCCTCGATTAAAATTGGACAATAAAAAACAAGTAATGTTAAAAAATATTACAGGCCGTCAAACCTAAAAGATCCGCAAAATACAGCCTCCACCCAAAATAGAATATTTTTATAAAACTATATAAGGTAACCCTAAAACTGATTTAAATTAATATTTTTTATATGTATAAAAAATGCCATTACTTGGGTAACACTGCTAAAATGAATTGTGGATTTCTATAAACGCAATATCATAACAATATTATGGGAAATATCATATTTTAACAGTGTGCGCATTATAAACTGTTTTAAATTACTATTTTTATAATATGGTTAAAAGATAAATTTGTATGTTAAGACGAAATTTGTTTTAAATAACTTGTTGTTTTGAATAATTCCCTTTAATGCATTGTAAAAGGAGAAAAATAGATAAGTTATCCCTAAACTTAAATCCAGTTCTATTTAAAATTTATATTAATATTTTTTATAATATAATTTAAAGATAAATTTGTATATTAAACAAAATTTAAAGCAAAAACAAATTTTTTTTTGCTTTAAATTTTGTTTACCGTTTTAGTTTTTGTTTGAAAGAACGGATAGCCTGGGCTCATAAACGTATTTTTAAAACTTTATGGGTAGACGTATATTACGTCTATTGTCTGTGTCGTTTTTTGAGACCTTACTGGTCTATTATGGCCTCATAAATGTATTTTAGTACGTTTATGCTTAATTAATAGCTTTGTCTATATTTGGGTCGTTTTTTGAGACATTACTAGTCTAATGGTGGTGGTGGTGGTGGTGCTGTAATACTGTTAATGTTTTGGGGGCTAGTCTAAGGAAGATATGCTCACATGTATTTTGCTATTTTTGAGATGGGGATATGTATGAAGGGAAGGCATGCACGCGTGTATTTTGTTGTTGTTTTTTTAGAACCGTGTTAATTCTTCTTTACGTGCATCTGCGTACGATTGAGCTATATACGAAGTGTGTGTGTGTGTGTGTGTGTGTGTGTGTGTGCTTTGCTATTTTTGAGCGTTTTAATTCTTCTTTATACGAAACAACTGTGTACGATTAAGCCATATGCGACTGGCTGTGGTCCTTCTTCATTCTTGTACATATTATATATATATATATATATATAATATACACTACGCTTTCTAAGTCAACTGGCTGTGATGCTAAAGCCGTCTAGGATGGCTGGCCAAGACCTCATTATGCGCCGAGACATGCCAGCGAGAACATCTTCTTTTCTCTCTCTCTCTCTCCCTTCTCTCTTTATTAACTTTCTTAGGTTAGGATACCCCTTTGGGGGACTGCACTCTACATTTTTGCGGGGATACTACTAAACTAAAAGATGACGTTCTTTCCTCGGGTGTAAATTCTCTAAGAGAGGGGTACGGGTGGTATCCCGCCAGGAAAGGGTTGAAACCTCCATTACGTCCATTGTTCTTCAAATGTTTTGACCTAAGTTTTCTTCTGAATTGGGAATTGAAGTGGTAGAGCTCAGGCCCTCAGTCAGCGGGACTCATTACTCGACTCTTCCCTTTACTTTACTGCGTTCGACGAGTACACTTACTTATTTAAACTTAGGAACAGGCAGAGTGCTGACCCAGGTATTTCAACTGAACATCCCGAGATGTAATCACACGGACACCGCAAGGGCTCACTTCTCGCGCAGCGTTTTCTTAACTGAGTTTTTCCTTATTATTTCAAATAATAATAATAATAATAATAATAATGTTTTGAGCTCATTTTGTTTTGGTTAATTAGGTTCCGTTAACAATTAACTAAAATTTTAATGAAATTTAGGGAAAATATCGAGTTTAATGGATTCAGGGCTGTAACTCTTTTATTAATGATGTACAGTTGTGGAAATAAATTTGCCGAAAAATTCAAGATGGCACCCTAAATGAATAATTATTAATTTTTTTATTACGTCTTTTTGTTAAAAAAAGAATAAAATTTCCAAAAATAAAAAATAAATTAAGGTACTTTCCTGTTATCCCGGACCCCAGGATATCCTCGCTTTTACGGTCCTAAATCTAACTAAAAATGCGACAGTCCGAAATTATGTAGAACCAAATTATATATATATATATATATATATATATATATATATATATATATATATATATATATATATATATATATATATATATATATATATATATACACACTGATGATTGGTTAGGTTAAGTTGTAATATTTTCATTAGTTTTAACAAAATATCACGACTAAACCTAACCAATTGTTGGGGTCCGGCATAACAAAAAGGGAGCTATTGAAGAATAGGGCTCCCAGCCTTCTTTAGTTAGCTTTATAAGGCTAACTAACGAAAATATCATGACCTAACCTAACCAATCGTCAAGGGCGTACAGTTAACCTAACGATTGGTTAGGTTAGGTCGTGATATTTTCGTTAGTTAGCCTTATAAGCCTAACTAAAGAAGGCTGGGGTCCCTATTCTTCAGTAGCTTCCAGAAAAGTACCTAAATTAAAATAAATAATAATAAAAGCAATTTTGGGGTCTTTCTGAGAAATTAAAATTTTTAGTGATTTCCTTAACTGGATGTCGGATAATTCTCACCTCTATTTAATTACCTGTTAATTAAAATTTTAAAATTAATGGCAGATTTTGACGGGCTGTCTACAAATTATCCACAGGAGTCTTATTATAAGAATAGGTATCTCAATTTAAATTAATTTTAAAAAGTAATCAGAACCAGCTAAAAAAAAGTGTCTGTGACTGTGGCGTCCTCTAGTGAGAAATCAATTTAGTGAGCATGTTTTAGACAAGTGAGAAAAACCCACTTTCTACCCGAAACGTTTTTATCTACCATGAAGGGACTTTTATGCAGAACTAAAATTTAGACAGGTCACGACACCCGTATTCATGTTTCAGCTGCCAGCAAAAACAGTTTCGATGTAACTACGGCGGCTGCATCTCACCCCAAAACGCTTGCGACAATCGCTACCACTGTCACGATCATTCTGATGAAACTCCGGAAGCGTGTCGCTGGAAAAAGAAGTCTTGCTCAAAAGCAACTCGGTTCCAGTGCTCTTACGGCTCCTGTATCCGGAAGGTTTGTTTCCAGGTGGAATTTTAAGTTGATTCAAAAGACCCTTACACGAGAAAATGAGTCCAAATCTTTATCAAGCCATTATAAGGCCGTAAATTATGCCAAGACAGCTTCATTAATCACCTTATTTATCAGCGATTTCATATTAAAGTCACTCCAATTTGCGAGCATAAATGAATTGAACAGGTGGATTCGTACTCAGCGATGCTAACTACACTAATATATATATATATATATATATATGATTATATGCATGATTATATATCAGAGTAAAATATAAGGAATTGTTCATGCATTTATATTATTTAAATTTTAACATTAGCACGGCGCATGCGCGAGTGACGTAAGTTATTTAAAGTTGAGCAGAGCTTTAAAAAAGCCATTTCCTGAAACTGTCCAATGTGGATATATTATGTTGACGTTGTCATTCCAAGGTTTCGAAATAAAAATCTTCAAAAGCTTTTAGATGACCAGAAATGATTCCAATATTCCATCATATACGATTCCACCCGTGGACGTTCGGTATAAAATTTCACAATCGTCACAGCCCCGATCTTCGAAATTATTAAAATTATTTACAATTAAATTTTTTGAATACTCAACTATTTTTAGCCTCTAAATATTTACAAAGAATCCTATTTGTCTCTTATTATATCCATTTTAATATAGTCGTAGTTAAAATATCACAAACTAAAAATAATCTTTTTTTTTTAAACAACAAACCTTGGCCTATCTAATGAACTGTGAGTTCAGTATATTCTCACCAAGCAGGAATATTTGAATAAGAAAATTGAAAATGTCGAAATTATAATTTCTTCTTTATTATAAATTTTATTTTCCTCTTTGAAAATATTCATATCCAAATAATTATTAATTAACACCATCACTATTTTTAATTCTTTCGATTTCCAAAGAATGATGGTGGACATCATTAAAATCAGTTTCCCAATGATGTTAGAGAGAATAAGTAAATGCATATTAATGTAACTGTATAGCTATTCATTTTATAGTTTCATATTGTTTGTACGGGATGAGACAAAAATTGGAAGCCATATCAAATACATTATTAACAGGGGTTAAACTAAATTTTTTAGCTGAGCACCGTTAACTTATAAGCGCATTACAGTACGTTTCACATAACTGTGTTAAACTCTTTGGAAATGTTTGAAACAAAACAAAAGATATTACAACACTCGCTCATTACCTTTGGCCCCGTGGCAAACGTTAGGAGCCATAGGTAATGAGGAATTTTTCTACTTTCGAATCAACACAGTTGCGTGAAATGTGTTTACAAGTATAGCCAACATTTTTATAACCCCTGTTAACAAAATAATATAATTGATATGGCTCATGACTTTTGCCACACCCTGTATAAAAAATATTTCGCAACAGAAAGAAATTCCAATTTTTTAATTTTAAAAGCTTATTCTGATAATTCCCATATTATTCGTCTAGTTGTCAATCACTTCGGTATGCTGCTGGTTGGTGCACAATTTTAGTCTCTAAAACTTTTCTTCTACTATTTATTACCATTGCTCGCTCATCTTATCGAAATACAGAGCTACCGTGTATAAATATTGTGTTTTCAATGTGTTTACTATGATGATTTAAGTCTACTTTACTGCAGAACAAATGGTACTTTTGATCAGTTAGTGCAGCATGACCTCAAAATAAGCTGTAGCTTTAGAGTGAAAAAAAGTAGTACGCTGTTGAGCTTACTGATCCTCCTGTGATGTATTTATTTATTGAAATTGGCCTCACTGGGATTCTACTGTTTCCCCATCAACAGTCTAAATGAACTTTTAATTTTAATATAATTTCTGCCTTTCGTCGTTTCAACAGAAACAGAAATGCGATGCGGTGATTGACTGTTTGGACGGCAGCGATGAGTCAGAGGAGACTTGCGGTCATCGACCTAATTTACAAATAGTAAATACATCAATTCCATTTGGCAAACCGATTCGTTTTACTGATCCTCCACCTACCAGACCAGTTGTTAATCCTGAAGTTAATCCACCTGCATTCACTCCACCGGTGCCTCAAAGTAAACCACCAATCATTCCTGTCTGCTAGTTTTGGTGCAGAGTTTTGTATTAACATAGATTTTTGTATTAAGCTTCATCAACATTAGAATGAAGAAGCGCAGACATTGTTTTACTGAGAAGAGTTTGATTTCAGGTAATGGGAAAGGATGCGAACAGACAGATAATGAGGAAGTGGCGCTTGAAATTTTGACGTGTGGAGACGACAGGTTCGTAATTTTTTTTACTCTTATTTGATAAAGACAATAATTTAGGGATGAACATTAAATGTTTTTAATGAATGTTTTCTCGTTCGTACGTCAGTGACTGCATTGGTCAAATTGTTGGTGTTGGCACTGAAATGGTAATTTACTGCGACCAAAACCACATTCCTCTCAAATGTGAAGATGATAACCTGTGGCACTTCATAAGAGAACCCGCGAAGACCCCGAGGAAGAAGCCTTGTCAAGATGCAACTAACCTTAACAATCCCATTGAGACCCCAACCATAACTCGTAGCCCGACTCCAGTACCAACAGGTTAGATATTTGATCCTAAGACGCAATTTGGAGGTGAACTAGACCTTGAAACAGGCAATTAAATTTTGCATGGAAACAGAAAATGAAAAATGTGTTTAAAACTTGAAATTTGACATTAAACGTAAATAGTTTTGTATTTTAATCAGCAAAAGATTATAATGAAAATTGCCTTTAAGTTTCCTAAGCAAGTCACTAATTCTGTTTCGATTGTCAAGGGTTCTCCAGCTGATACTTACCAAACACTATTACTTAACACTTGATCAGTTGAGTAGGTTTAGCAGATTACTTAAAGTGGGTATGTTGTGGGTTTGTCAGACCCTATCCAGCCAATTAAGGGTTAATATGGGATGAGAGGCTTAAAGAGAAAAACACAACTTATAATATTAAATTAACCGCCAGGTTTTCTATCTAAGATTGCGGCATTCTCCCACCAAATTCGTCTGTTCCTTGGTTGGTTGGTCTTTTCCGCAAGGGTAAGTTTTCTTGCACAGGAACCCTCATTGGTCCTTCATTGGTACTGACTGCTGGCCATTGCATCGTCAGGTAAATAAACAAGAAATCATCCGTTGATGAGCACATTCAACAAAAGGAAGCCAGAGTGCAGTGAACGAAAAGATGTTCGGGTTCATTGAGGAATATAAAAACTTTAATTTTACTTTCCATTAACAATATAAAATGCACTAAAATGATAAAAAAGATAAGATAGTGAGGTAAAATAAGCTGCATTCCATCAAGTTAGATAAAGCTATAATATATAAAATAGATGTGTTAGGTTTGATTCTAGTGTGAAGTTGTGAACCTTCTCCCCATCCCCCAAACAAGTGTCATCCGACTTCCTTCCCCTCCCAATCCCTTCCCCTACCCTTAAGCCACTCAAACCTGTGCATCACTTACTGCAACTATACTACTACATAATCTACAGTAAACGTAAAGGACAATCACTCATCCGACTACTGATGGACGGATCCAACGTCTTTAACTTCAATGATCTAAAATGAAATCGGTGTTGCGGTGTGGCTACGACGTAGGCCCACACATTGTGACGTAGCCTATAAATTCTGAAATATTTTTAATTCTGAAGCCACAATCTCAGGTATAATGCCTCATTCTAATTCATTAGGCACCAAGCGTCGAACAACAAAAGAACCATTAACCCTGACGAACTCAAAATCCAGTTTAAGTCAGTCCAACCGAATGATCCGAAGAATTTTGCATCGGTAAGTTTTATTTGCAAAAGAAACCAAGATGTTGGTCCGATTCGGAGTTGAATCGGTTCAGAGGAATGGAATTTCGTAAAGGAACATAGCGGGGCATGACGATCACGGATTAGGTCGATGATGCAAGACCTATTAGTAGAAAGGGTTACTGGTTTAAGTGGAGGGCAAATGAGTTGATTGTTCGTCTGCGGGAATCTACAATGCCGGATGTCTGACATCATGGAATATGTTGAAAGGTCTCTGGCGAGAAAAAGGTAAGGTGGTACTGTGGGTAGATATAATCGATAGATATTCGAGTTATTTTGGTAGGGTGTTGGGAAAAGATAAAATTTGTATACGTCGTAAATGGGTACATCGAAAAACGGTATAATCATGAGGTAAGTGTAGGGCCGTGGTTCATGTACAGTCCAGGTATATTCTAGAAATTGGGGGAATTAGTATGGTTGAGCGGACATATTGGCGATAACTTTAGTTGCGTCTGAGAGGTGTGTATTAATGACTAAAGAGTATCCCATGGTATTAATGTGGGAAGAGTAATTTTTCTATGAGTTAGCTGGGTAGCACGCAAAACTGGAATTAATCGTAAGTATTTGTTACAAATATTTATCGATCAGAGTTACCTGTATGTTTATTATTTCATCTAATTCTAGATATCTTTCATGTTCTTTGTATCTAGTTAACAGAGAGTTAAGGTGTGTAAATTTGTCCGAAAGGGTATGAAGGAAGCAATTGTTTTTATGTAGTGACTTGATGGTTTGTTCTAGAATGTGTCCACTATATTGTCGATTTCGCACGAAAAGATTCAATTTGAGTTTAACTTTTCTAATGTCTTCTTCGATTGCCAATCCGAATAGGCCCTTGAATATTTTTCTTCCATATCGATCAATCCCCTTTCACTTTTTCGATTAGATTTTGCTGAATTTGAGTTCCAGTCTGTATCCATGGTAAGGCTAGTACATCTGATAGGGTGTGTGTTGTAGTTTGAATGTTTTCAGCTGTGTTTCTAATAAAGCGCGACTGATCTGGTCTTTTCCCTGGTTGTGCTAAAAATAACCCAGAATTTTACTTCCGAATGTATTCAATTGGCTTTTAATTGAAGCAGATTGATTTTAATTTGATCAGGTGATTGCAAATTGATGAAAAGGTCTGCTTGTCCTTTCAAAATTTTCCCTTCTGCAAGCTTTTCTATAACAACTCCAGTAGAAATTTTAATGGTAAGGCTACAAGAGCAAATGACTTGCAAAATTATAAGAGGGACAATTTTATTTATATCTACATTTTAAATCATACTGAGTTGGGGGTGGTCGTGTGGATGTTTGTGTTTGACCGTTAAGCTCGAATTCTGAGCGTATTCGTTTTTTATGTGAAGGCTCTAGTTTACGTGGTTGATGCATTTGTGGCCGTTATGTAGGGTCCGTGCGTCAATCATCAACCGGTGAGGGTGGTGACAGAGAAGGTGGAGATGGAGGATATGGTGGAGATGGAGGCGTTCCACTGAGTGATCCTCTAGAAGGGGTTGCTCCAGGGTCTTGGTTCCGGGACCTCTCCTTGTTCAGAGATTGTCTCGAGTACTGGTGGTATTATGATGTACCAATCTTCTTCACGGGTAGTGGTTTCCACTTCTGTTTTGTGATCCTGCTGGATTTATTAATACCTTGAGCCTTCGAAGGATAGGCTGCTCGAACACGTGGCAGATGTTTTATGGGAAGGTGTTGTTCGGCAGCTATCTTCAAGTTATCAGCGTGAATGATCTTTAGTTTGGAATGATCTCGGAGGTCGAGGATTTCGTAACGGTTTTTTTCTGAGGTTTTTCGTAATCCTATATGAGCCATCCCATTTCGGGTATAATTTGCGATGAGCATTTGGCGGTCTGACGCTTTTTATGTAACAGCGCATACCGACGATTATTGCGGATGACGCCTATGTTGCTCTTGCTCCATCTGCTGGTTTCGTTGATCTAGGGCACGTCAGATTATGCCAAATATTTTAAAAGATCGTTTGGCTAGTTGCTGACCTTACTTCTGCCATCTCGGAAGGTGTTAGAACTTCAAGGTCTCTTTTGTCAGGGAAGTCAAAGGGCAGCCTTATAAAATTCCAACAAGTTTACTTTAAAGTTGTCTCAAATCGTAGCTTCGCTAATAGATGGGGCATATGTAACTGTATCATATACGGTTCCCTCTTTAGGGTCAGTATGCCTTTGAGCTTCCCTAATTTTAGTATCATCGTCTGTGATGTTTTTCCGCAAAAAATGCTGTTCTAGAGACTCAATCCAAGGTCTTACGCGTGGTTCTACAAATTTATTGTCTATGGTTCTCTTAAAAGTTAGTACGGTATGGGGGAGGTTTACAAGTCTGCCTAAATTAATGTATGCTGGAGGAGCTGTTTTAGTCATGTTGGCTTGTGCTTGATTTGAAGAAGTTTGTGTTTGCGTGTTTGGGAGTATATTGAAAGGCGAGGGGTAGATGGAAAAATGGGTGTAGGGAAATTTTTAATCGGAGATGTCAGAAAGCTCACCGTCTGAATCGCTCATTGTGTACTGTTAATTTGGTATTCTAATTTGGTCTGCTTAACTGATCTCAATCTACGACGGAATAATCACTTGAGTGGCTTTTCTAGCTATTCTATCTAAGAAATACACAAATAATTGCTCGACAAACTGCCTAACTAAAAAATTTAAATAAATGTAAACAAATTTAAAATAAAAAATTCACTCGAATCTACGCGAATGTACGGTAAATACTATAAATGACACTTTAAATCAAATTATTGTATGCTACATATAATAACCGAAATAAATTGGTTTCAATAAAAAGAAGTGTATCACTGGTGTATGGAATGTTCACTGTGTTTCGTGTTAATTCTGGCTTGATACTAATTATTAACTTTTAATTATGCTGGCTTATCTAATGTTTAGTAATTAAAAATAGGATCTGTACTTAACAAAACTCCTACGGTGAAATCCCTGAAGACGTGTCTTGAAGACGTGTCTTGCTGGCCACTTGTTCCTGGATGAAGAATGGGCATGAAGAACTTCGACGTCGTGATACGCCGGTCAACTGATGTATCCACAATTAGTTGAACGTTGGCGTTAGCTCCAGGGTCTAGAAGACTGGAAGAATCCTGGCAAGGTCGTCAGTTGTTACCCGCCGTTGCTGGCCTTGGGTGGTTCGAAGTTGACGGGGGTTTTGGTTAGGTGGCAGCAACGGATTTCTTACTCCTGGGTGGTTGGTACTGTGTAGGAATCGCAATAATTTCTTCTGTACTACCCTCCGATTTCTTCTTGTAGAGGACCGGAGGATTCTGTGAACCTTACTAAGTTATTGGTCGATTCTCCGATTCTTCTTGTAACGTATCGGAGAAGTTTGTGAGGCAATGCTGGTCTCAGACTTAATGTCTATTGATTTCTAACTTTACTGTTACTTGAAGATGCTGTGTTATTCTAAAACTAAATTCTCTTGGAGGAGAGAGGACTCAAAATGAAAAGATAAAGATATCCTTTTACTGAATTTTACTGCTTCTAAATATTACAGGTAATGCTTCAACCTCTGGGTTTATATAGTATTTAAGCTAGTGACGTCATTATTATTTAATTTGACTTTTTTTTCCGATTTTTAATAGGCTGAATTATTTTGCTAATTTAAAAGAATTGTTTGGTGGATCTTGCAGAAACTGATAAAGCAAAATATTTGAAGATGAACGCAAATTTTGCTGAACAGCATATTGACAAATTTGATTTTATCAGGATTTGTCGTGTCAGCTAAAGGCGGAAATTAAGATATGCATTTTATTAAAATTAAACGTTTAAAATTTAAAATTAAATGCTGAGTCAGGATATAACTTCATCTTTTATGATTTAAGAGAGAATATATAAAAATAATGAACATTGCAGAATTTAACAAGATTACATGATTAAGCTCAATAAGAAAAAAACTAGGTAGCTAAAAAACGAACGATTTATCAATATATCGTTCAATAGAAAATCATCTTAGCAAAAATAAAATAAAGAGAAAAAAAATCAAAACTTGTAATTATTTTTCCAAGCTTGCATGAATATTATATTCAGTTAGAACGTCATGCGAGTTTGGATTTTATATGCAAAAATGAATGATAGAATTACCATTTTTTGCAAATATATATATATATATATATATATATTGTATCAGCAATCACGGCAACTTTGGTCACACAGGCACCATCCAAACGGACCGCTCTATATTATGTTCATTTTAAGGCAATTTAAATTTTTCCTAAAGGCCATTTTTATACTTATTCTAAAAGAAAAAAATCAACCTCAGTATTTAAATGTTTAAATATAATTTAAGTATTTCAGATATAATTTGGATCGTTAGATCTGTTTCACACAGGATATGACGTCTCATCATGAAGTTTAAAATACGAGCGAGAAACCTACAGGCGCTCTCATACTTTTGAGTGGCATTATATATACAGTATGTAATTTAGACCGGCCCAGGCTCATAGGGGTTAAAAATATTGGTTTTCTTTTCTTAAGTCTTACCCCTGGAATTTGTTATGCGTGTCGAAAGAAAGTTTTGAGAGAAGTTTCAGCCCGATTCAATAGTATTTAGTGGTGCCGACAGATTCTGAAATGTGTAGTTTTTTCCGCACCACCCAGGAGGTAACTACAACAGGCACGTTTTTTTTTTAAATGGTATCCCCAAAGGCCTAATCCACTTTTTTTAATGTTAACTCATGATGTTGATGTGCTTCCTGTCTTTATCATCGATTTCTTTGCCTCCGGAAACTGCTCTCGGTGTTTTTCCACGACTTGAAGAAGGTACTGCAGTTGTTCTTCGTTTTTGGTGAGATGACTGCTGAAACTCTGAATTAATGAGACCGCTCTCTCTGCATTATCGTTTACAACATTCATTGTTTTAACATATTCCTTAGCTAATTTATAGTCGTCCCTGTTATCCCATTCTGTAGGATCTACTTCGAGAAACGTCGATTGAAGGGACAATTTCTCAAAGAAGGAGCGACTTGAGCTTGTGACAAAGTCCGCCAGATTTTTCTCTAGTGAGTCATCATGAGTGTGGTCAAAAGCAATTCGTTTTTCTGGTATTTCTGAGCCAGGTCTTTTCGATGCCTGAACCATCTGCCGTTTCACTTGCAAAGTTATGCCATCATCAAAAAAGGTAAGCGACACAAGTTCTTCATTTAGATACCAGAGGTGACGGCATAGTGCTTGGCGAGCTATTGCTGAAAGTTCCTTATCATCATATTGCTGAAGTTCTTGTAGATACTCCAAATCGGTTCTTGGTGCAGAAGATGCGATGGGAGCCGCAAACCATTTTGGCACATAAAAGCGAACAGCATAGCGAGAGAAGCATTCCATTGTACTCTGTTCCTGTTTTGTCAGGTTGAACTGCGAGCGAAACAATACAATTTTGATGGCATAAATCACTCGTGACATCCACCTAGCGCCATGTAAAGCCCCAGGTTTACGAAAATGTACTCCTCCTGAGGGAACACCACCTAAATAAATAATTGATAATTCAAGAAGTTCGCAATAATCCGCTCTTGGGTGACTTCTCGCAAGCTGTTCTTCGCACAGTGCGAGGATTTCTGCTTCCCACGGCATGTTTGTATTGGCAGTTTCAAATCTTTTATCATCCATTTGTTTCCAGGAATTCTTGAAACGTTTGAAAAGTAATATATCTGGTCCCATTGACCTACCATAACACTTCTGGAAGACGTCTGATATCATAATTTCATTAATATGGTGCCGACAGGCCAAAGAAAGGAGTTTTCTATCAAGCTTATTTTCGATTATCATGCAAGCGCCCTTTTTTTGGCCAGTATTGCTAGCGGTAGTATCAAAACACATTGCTTGAATACATTCTCGCAAATTCCAATCGTCTTAGCATTCTAGAACTGCTTCTGCAATTCTTTCGCCTTCTCCAGAAGCAAGTTTGGGTACTGCTAGAAGCTTAGACTTTCCTCCACCGGATACAAGAATAGCTAGCCTATCTATATTTTCATCACCTGTTACATCTTGCATTACTTTACCATTCCAATGAATAGTAGCGGAACGTCAGAGGTAAAGGTTTGCTTAATGTCATCTGCAATTTTTTTGCGTACAACACTCCTCGCCCTCTGTAGAGTACTTCTGCTCAAACAACATTGTCAATATCATGTCCAAGAGAAGTTGCAGCAGCTGAAAGCACATAACAACTAAGATCACTTGTTTTTGTTCGATCTAATGCCATTGCCAGATCAGGTGTTACGATGCGCTTACGCATATTTGATATTGTGCTGCTTGAAGGTTTGGATGTCATTTCAGGAGTGTACGATATGCCTGGCTCTGGTTGCTCATCACTACTACTACTGCTTGAACTGCTATCACTGAACTGAACAACAGCTGATGACAATTTCTTTCGCAATGCCTCGGCTTCTTTTAGTGCAGCTTGTCTTTCATCTCTTTTCCTTTGTCGCATTTGCTTAACGACCAGTTTCTTATCAATATCAGTCATGTAACCTCGCCTCCCTTTTTCTCTCTGACTCTGAGCTTGTAGGA
This sequence comes from Bathynomus jamesi, assembly GCA_023014485.1. NCBI lineage: Eukaryota > Metazoa > Arthropoda > Malacostraca > Isopoda > Cirolanidae > Bathynomus > Bathynomus jamesi. The sequence continues at coordinate 363,842 of JAJOZX010001260.1, forward strand.
ATTATCTATCTTCCTCATTTGACATCATTTGTAAAGCATTTGCGTGAGCTATATCAAAAAGGTTATCTAAACTACCTTGGAATTCAGTCTATTTTTTAATTTGATTTTGATTACGGTTTGATTTTGATTTTTGAAGTGATCTGAAGTTCTCATACATTTTTGGAATTTTCGTTAGTACATGCTCTTTGGCTCTGGTGGGTATTTTCGCCTTGTCCCAAATCTCAAAAATTTTAGCATAAACTATGTTGGATGCTTCTTTCAATGTGTTTTTACTGTTTGTGAGACAGAAAAGCCGACGTAGTACATCTCTATTGGATGGAAGCTTCTTACTGCCAATTGTGTCAATTGGCTGTCCAATCAGCCATATTTCAGTTTTTCTTCTTGTTTCAATTGAATCTGACATGGTGAAGGATAAAATCTGCAAATATTAAGGGAAAACACTCGCGGCATCAATCTCTCAATGCGTCTTAAACAATACTGACGCGAACAGCGAGCCTCTCACTTTTCTCTGTAGCCAATGACGTCACCAGTAATGACGTCAGGTCAAAAGACGTGTTTCTACTCAACATACACAGGTACACAGTGAAACATTTGGAACACAATGCACGAGAGTGTGAATAGGCATGGTTTACACACAATATTTATAATACGAATTACAAAATAAATATATGATGAATAAATGTAAAAAATAAATGAAAAATACAAGAGGCTGTCAGCACCACTAAAAGTATACAGATATTGTTGAAATTTAGTGTGTGAGTATATTATGATGGTGATAACAATTTTAGGGGGTGAGACTTTCACTTTTCAAATAAATGTTTTGGCGGCCAGTCTAAATTATATATATATATATATATATATATATACACAAATTCAGAATGGTTCCCTGAGACAATTATATGTTAAACACAGACCGTGCATGGAACATGTTCCATGCACGGTCTGTGTTTAACATATATATATATATATATATATATATATATATATATATATATATATATATGGATATATTTGGGAGAGCCATTAAGAGACTTTAACCCCTGATAGCCCCTTTGGCTACGCCGTTGTTGTTGTTGGTTAGCCGATCAGCCCACCTTGATCGAGCAAGCCGACGGCACGCAGGTAACCGATCGCCCTCTCCGGAGTGGACCAGAGGTTCAGCGCACTAGTGATGTTGTGTTGTGTTCTATGTTGTGCTAGAGCGGTACACTCTGTCATAATTTGTTCAATTGTTTCTGGTGTGTCCTGGCACAGGTTGCAGGTGTCGTCTGTGGAGTTGTCTAGTCTGTGTTTATATGTCTGTAAGTTGGGGTTATATCCACGCATAGTCCATAACTGAGCGAATATATTGTTTGTATATGAGTGATGTTGTTTCCTGCTGGTGTCCAAAGTTTGTGCCTGTTAGTACCCTAAGCGTGTTAAGTCTTGACGTACATTTGTTTTTGATGTCCTGAATGTGGTTTGCAAACGATAATGATGTGTTGTATGTGACCCCAAGTATTTTGGTCCTGTGAATATGTGGAATGTTGGTGTTGTTTATTGTAAGCTGTGGAGTTATCTGGTGTTCTTTTGCGTTGCTTGTTAGCAAGGTGATGGTTGATTTTGTGGGCGCTACTTTGAGTCTATTGTGTGTGAGCCAGTCTTGTATACTGTTTATGTATGTTTGTAAGTTATTTGTAGCAGTGTCGATGTTGTTGTGGGTGGATGTTAGAGTGATGTCATCTGCATATGATGATAAGGTAAGCTTGTTATCTATGGGTGTTGGAATGTCATGTATGTATAAGTTGAAGTGTTGGTGAGAGAACAGAGCCTTGAGGGACACCTTCCGGAAAAAGCTTGTTTTTGGATGACTTGCCATTAAATGTGACATGTGAGTATCTTCCTGAAAGATAGTTGCTCAGCCACCTTTTGGTGTTATTGTGTATGTTTGTGTTGAGTATTTTGTTTATGAGAGGGAAGCGTGGGATAGCATCAAATGCTTTTACTAATGTCTATTGTTCCTAATATTGTACGTTGAGCTGGTCGTCTGGAGTTGATGCCATCCATGATGTGCTGCATGAGGTTAGTGAGTAATGTCGTGGTTGAGTGGTGAAGTCTGAATCCATGTTGAGTAGGCGATAGTGGTGTGTGTGGGTACGTGATTTGTAAGATTAGTCTTTCTGTTACTTTGGAAGGTGTGCATAGTAAAGTAATGGGTCTATAGGAAGCTGGTTCTGTTGGATTTTTGTTTGGTTTGAGTAGTGTAATAATTTTACCTTGTTTCCATATGTTAGGAATAATACAGTGTTGGTATGAATATATGCTGATGTTTGTGAGAGCTAGTATTCCCTGTGGGCCCAAGTGTTTAAGGTGTATGTTAGATATGTTGCCTTCGAATTCTTAATGTTTTTGATGATCTTGGTAGTCTGGTCTGTATTGAAGGGTGTAATGGTCGGGTCGAGTCTGTAGGTTTTCTTGTGTCTGGCTGTTTGTCTGTCTGCGTGTTTCTGGTTGTTGTCTCTGTTTAAGTGACTTATCTTTGCGTAGTGATTAACTAGAATGTTAGCTTATTGGGTATATGTTGGAATATTATTTTGGCTGCGACAGATAGCCGCGTATGAGGTGTGAATGCCGCTGTTAGTGTGGGTAATGCTGTTTATTGTCTTGTATAGCCTGGATGTATCTGTGGAGTGGTTTAGTGTTGTGATGAATTCCCTAAATGTTTCTGTTTGTTTTTCTTTAAGTTTGTTGTTTATTTCTGTGTTGAGCTGTTGTATCTGCTGTTTTATGGCTTCTGTGTGTGGCGTTTGTGTGTTATGTTTGAGGTTGTTACGTTGCCTTATGAAGTGGGCTATTTCTCTAGTGTAATTTGGGTTGTGTTTCCTAATGTTGCCCTTGGGTATGTATTTGTTTGCATTATTGATGATCTGATTAAATGTCTTCAGTGTTGTATTGATGTTTATGATGGGTGTGCTGTTTAATGTGATGAATTGTTCCTCAGTCCGTATTTTGAACTGTTCCCAATCAGCTTTCTTGTAATTTCTGTAAGAGTGCCTAAGGCTGTTGGGGCAGAGTGTAGAACGTGTTGTAATAATGATGGGCAGGTGGTCTGATGACAGTTGTTTTTCTGTTCTCCAGTGTGTATGTATTGCTAGTGAGGTCAAGCTTTTCACTCCACCTTAGACCTACAGTTTAACATGGAATCCAAACCACGCCCCACCAGCAGCCCAGCGTCTAGGCCACCCAGGGTACTCATTTATCTACCAATTATATAAACTAATTATATAAACCAATTATATAAATTAATCTAAATTTATTTGAAGGTGACTAATTTTCTGTCCAACTCTGTGACGCAAGGGTTAATCGGTACTTTCAATCTTTCACGTACTCAACCGGTAAACTCTGGAACAATTTTACTGAATTCAACTTTCTCCCTGTCTATGACCTCCACTCTTTCAAACGCAGAGTGTCTAGCAGGGCCGTAGCTAATGGCAATCTCCACGGGAAACTACTGGTAATATAGGGGAGGCTACATAGTACCGATAACACTGTTTATGCATATGAAATGTTTTTGTCTGCTGTGAGGGTTTTTTCAACTCATATTATATAATTCGACCATGCTGAATTCGAAAATGACATTGGTTTTCCTCAATCAGGTCAGGTTTTTTCTCTATTGGCCATTTATTATAAGTCAAATTTTATCCCCAAATTTATTGATTTTTTTAGCTTAAACACTAGATACGAGTAATATTATAAGAACACTCGTGAAAAATGAAAACATTGTGTGAATAAATACTTTTATTCATACAATGAATATGGAAAAAAGTTTATTGAGGAAGGAATGAAGTTTTTTTGGTTTCCGTCTGTGTTTTTCTTCGGGCACGTCTCGCTTCAAACACCAGCAATAGTCCGCCAGCATATTGATATCCCAGTTTCCCTGGTACCTCTCTTCCATTATTTTGATATCTTGGTGAAATCGTTCACCCTGTTCCTCACTATAATCCCCGCAATTTTCAGGAAAATAGTCCAAGTGGGACCACAAAAAGTGCATTTTTATGGACATGCGCGACCCATGAGCTTTGAAAGCTTCCATCAAGTTTTCGACAACGGACTCGTATTCTGGACTTCTACGCTTGCCAAGAAAATCAGTGACAACTGATTTGAATGCCTGCCAGGCATTCTTCTCAGTTGGAGTCATTGCGTTTTCGAACTGAGTATCCTTGATCAAAGTTCGAATTTGAGGACCATCAAAAACCCCAGCATTTAGTTTAGCATCAGATATATGAGGAAATTTACTCTCGAGATATCGGAATGCTGAACCCTCCTTATTCATTGATTTGATGAAATTTTTCATCAAGCCCAGCTTAATATGAAGTAGTGGGAGCAAAATATTTGTTGGTGGTACAAGGGGCACTGAAAAGACATTATGCGATCCAGGTTCAAAATTCTCTCTGGATGCCCATTCACGCTGTGCATAGTGCTTCTCATCCGCTCGGCTATCCCATTTGCAGAGGAAACATGGGTATTTCATGTATCCCCCTTGCATTCCCAATACAAATGCCACAATCTGAAAAAAAATTAAAATATTTAAAGAATTTAGAGAATTTGTTCTATCAGATAAAAAAATCTATGCATTGGACTGTATCACTTCTGTGGGGAAGTTAAGTGTTCTTATACGCTCTCAAATAACCTTTGGAAAAACAACATAGTCAATAGCAATAGTTTACTTATGATATTAGTATTACCTTCAAATCTCCACAGATCCTCCAGTTATGTTGGTCGTATACGAGAGCATCCAGTAAAATTTTCATGTTATCGTAGCTCTCAGTAAGTTGTACGGAATGTGCTACAGGGACTGATGCAACCCTATTCCAATGTTGAGAAGTACTGCTTTCAAACTTCGTTTAGACGAGTCTATAAATAGCCTCCATTCTGATGCGTTATATGGCAGGCCCAAGGATTCGATTAGCCCCTCAACATTGCAGCAGTACACTAAGGAAGAGGTATTTTCGTGCACTGCAAAATACTTGCGGGAATTCTTCCTCTCGTTTCCTATACAAGGAGAATGTTGTTCCCGGAGCCAGCAAGTTGTCCTCTCGAAGTCGTGGCCCAAGATCTCGGCAGCTAATTTGGAAAGTCCTAAATCCCTGGTAAGATCATTTAAGTTTGGCCTGGTTGAGAGGCCTCGGCTCATTTGAAGCGGTATTTTGAGGTATATACGACTGGGACTGGTCATTGGCATTGGTCATTGATTCATCATCAGAATCATCGAATTCAGGTTTGAGGTGGGTCGGGTATTGGAATTCCAGGACCATGGGGTACAGGTCTCATAGCAGAAGGAATGTCAGGGTATACAACAATGTGTTTATTCTTCTTGTTAACTCCTGAAAATAGAAACACAGAAACATGGATATAAAACTTGCATATGAAATAGAAGAAGCATTCAGACAGTGGCGGCTCGTGAGGGAAAGCTGCGGTCTGTAAGATATGAAATAGGTCGATGGAGTCTGTATATTTTCTTTCTTTTTCATTCATATTGTCCCTTCGGGGACAATATGAATGAAAAAGAAAGAAAATATACAATCATTGTATATGTAAATGTAACTTGTATAACAATATGTATGTGTAAATGTATTTTCTATAACAATATGTATATGTAAATGTATGATTACCATTATGGTGAATATTATGCTATATATGGTGAATATTACATTATGGTGAATATTATGCTATATATGGTGAATATTACATTATGGTGAATATTATGTCAAGTTTCATACGAGGATTTCAAAATATTTAAGAAAAATAAATTTATAAGCCCACCTTGGAGGTTTGTCATGCAGAAATAGCAATCTGTCACGTGATCCTTTCCTTCTCTAAATCATGGGAATTCCAAAAGGCAAAGATTTCGCTCTGCCTTTGCTCCATCTTCTCAAATTTTCAATGCACGTCTTGCAGCACATATGAGGGGCGAAATTTTTGTCCTGGTCCCCTAGCTTAATTCCAAAGTATGCTCTATACATTGTCTTCACAAATTTAGTGATTTGGGACTGGTTATTTGGCATGGTAACCGTCCCACATATGTAGCAGAATCTATTGGGATCATTTTTACACGCTCTATTCATTATGAAATATTTTATCTATATCCCTGAAAAGTAAAAAAAGATATTATACAAGTGAAACAAGTGATGATAGATGTTACTGTTCCAATTCCGCTTTGACAAAATCACGAAAAATTCTATTTTACTTATGAGGCCATAGCCGGATAACCTGAGCTGATTGAGAAAAACGGATTGCAGATTCGAAATCAGTAGGAAAAACTCTATAAGAATCACTTACAAAACCCTTGACAGCAAAATTGATGCATACCAGTGTAATATAGGGAATTCTTTGTAAAAATAAAACACATGTTGAAGTTGCAATTTTATATATACGCATTTATTGAACCAGGTCAATTAGACAATTACAAAACTGAATTAAAATTCTAAAACTACTTGGTACTTTATTTTAGTTAATCTATATTTAGGGTTTGGGGAATGCTCAAAATTTTCCAGGAAGGCTCAGCCTCCCCTCGAGTCTAAGCATCTCGAAAACCCCGGACCTTGATTTTGGCTCTCTTTTTCTTCTTTGATCGGGGTGGGGGGCGCTTTTGCGGGCATTCGCCCTTGGCCCCTCCTTCCTGCGTAAAAACTTAATATAACTGTTATCATAAATGATTACTGTCGGAAGTTTAAGATAAGATGAGAAATTATTTTGAAAGAGGATGAATTTTTAGTTGTTTGGTTGTAGAAGTGTGAATGGAAGTGGAATGTGGGTTGTGTGGGTGAATATGTCAACCATGCAGTCAATGAGTTTAATAATTTCTCCTTTAAGGTATCCCTCATCGAAATTCACCCGCATTACTCTGGGGGTCAGAGCCCCCGATTCGATATGGCGTTGGTGTTCCTGAAAGAAAATATGCGGGACACCCATGGACTATCTTCCGCTTGCATCGACGACGAAGGAAAGCTCCTGACGGTTCTCGCTTGGGTAAGGTAACAGGTGTTATCTAGCGAGGAAGTAAACAGAATGGCGTAATTTGAATAATTTATAAATAAACAAAATTAAAACTTTATTTGTATAAAACAAAAACATATTAACAAGAAATCGTGTTGTTTTCAATGATTACTTAAATTTAACCAACAATTAATTGTGAGGATCAATGTTGGTTCATTTGCTTCATTTTCACCCCTATTTTCCACGTACAATATTTGATTCGAGATTCCGAATTCGAGATTCGAGTCATTTATTTATAATAATAATAATAATAAATAATAATATAATAATGATTTAAAGTACATAAATCTAAATGAAGTCTCGCTGTATTCCAGACATTTAACAGAACTGTTGGACAGAGATTGTACAGCTGGAAAAATTTCCAACAAACTCTTGACACCACCTGCTTTAATAAAGCAACAATATGTACGAGACATCTGAATATTGGAGACAATCAGTTCTGTAGCATCAATGAAGGTAATGAAAATGCAGGGTTGCAATTTTTTTCAGTAATATCCTAACTGGCAACTCAGTAAAAATTTAAGATTCACGACAATGATTTTTTCAGAGTTGAAAATAACGACCTAACTATAACCTAACCTAACCTAACCGAACTTGACCTAATGTAACGTAACGTAACCTAATTTAATATGGAATAACTTATCTAAGGTGTAAAATTCACTGTCGTGAATCTGATATTTAGTTGGCAACTCAAATAAATACATATTAAAAGTAGGAAAAAACAAATCAGTTGCCAATTATTTAAATTTTAATAGTATGTATACGTCACAAGTCTACATTAGTTCCTCAACAAAGTTTTTTTGTACTGCTACTACTACTAATATATATATATATATATATATATATATATATGTTGCAAACCCACAAGGAAAAAGAAAAACGATTCCAAGGCCTTTCGTGTATTCAAAGCTACACCTCGTCATTCCCTGACGAGGTGTAGCTTTGAATACACGAAAGGCCTTGGAATCGTTTTTCTTTTTCCTTGTGGGTTTGCAGCATTTATTAATTTCACGTGTTTTATTGTGAAATTCATCCCATATATATATATATATATATATATATATATATATATATATATATATATATATGTGAAAATTATTTCACGAAAGTAACACGTGAAAAATATTTATGATGGAAAAAACCACGAAAGAAAGGAAACACAGAATGGTGCTCAAGCGCTTTCGTCTAATAACGAGTCTAATGATGAGTGTTCCTGAGGATGTCATTAGACGAAAGCGCTTGAACACCATTCTGTGTTTCCTTTCCTTCTTGGTTTTTTCATCATATATACAGTATATATATATATATACACACACACACACGAGTATGTGTATGTGTATGTATATATAGTTAGATAAACATGAACACGTTAACAGTTATGACTACAGGACTCTCGTAAAGACGACTAATTCCCAAATGTAGTGTAGAATTCTAATGTTCAGATTACGACCTTTTTTTTTATACATTTCTTCTTCAAAACATTCAATTGACACTATTATTACCTTATTTTAACTTAACCTCACCTAACCTCACCTTAACCTCACCTAACCTAACAAGGTCTATCTTAGCCTAACACTTTCTTATATATATTTAGTGATGGAATAGTGGAATCCATTGTACATTTGACAATTAACTCCTCGCAGGAATCATCAGTATTAAAAATGGGGACGAGATATTCATGTTACAAGTTTCAAATTTGACAAAATCCTTAAATTTTAAAATAAAGTTTACTGAAATTCAAAATTAAAAAACTTTTAAAAGAATCTCTTAAAAAAATAATGACAGATATTTCCAATATTTTTTAATATTTTTCTGTACAAGTTACAGTAGAATGTTGATATGACAAACATATTCACAGTAATCCTAATCTGAATATGCCGTTGAAAGCATGGAAGCTTTTTAGGCAAAATTAATAGGATTCAATTTATTTATTAATAAGAGAACTGAAAATAGCAAGTAATAATAATAATATTAATAATAATTATTATTATTATCTAGAAAATTTTACATAATTTTAAATAAAGTTATTAATTAATTAAAATTGCTTAATGAAATTAGTATATTTTAGAGAGTTTATTGAATAAATAATAAAGTAAAATAAATACAATACTTTCACAATTTACGATAACGTAAATAATTGTGAAGTTGGGTTATTTATTTAATTTAATTTGGCCCTAAAGCTTTAGGCTTTACCGGGCTCTTAATTAAAAATAAAAGAAATAGTATTATTAATAACACTGGGCAACACGTATTTTATTGAATGATATCTGACACTTGATTCTAGGTAATTTGGGTGCGCTGAATACGAATTTCAACTCGGTTTGGCTCTATCAGGTCCTGATTCTTGTCGACAGCCTATGTGCCATTTTCCAGATTTTTCAAATTAGGACTAAAAAATTAAGTCATGTGTTAAATTTTTTTTTCAAGTTTCATGAATACAAGCAGTTCAAACTACAGTAAAATTACATTATAACGATAGAAATGACTTAAAATAAAAAAACAAACAGATATGAAGCTTTCACTGTGGCAAAAATTTTCTTTTATAAGACTTTCTAGCGTATTTGCTTGTTGATGGCAGGTCTCTTTTCAAGCACCAGCAGTAATCAGCCATCATGTGGGAATCCCAGCGGCCTTGGTACCGTTCCTCCATAATTTTGATATCTTGGTGGAATCTCTCCCCTTGTTCGTCACTTACATCACCTAAATTACTTGGAAATTGGTCAAGATGGCTATTCAAAAATGCATTTTTATGCTCATATTGCAACCTAACTTTTTGTAGTCCCTTAAAAGTTTTTTTACGATTTCTTCGTAGTTATCTGCCCTATAATTGCCTAAAAGTTTTCTATCAAGTCCACGAATGAGAACCAGCCATTTTTTTCGCGTTCATTCATGACATTAGGAAAATTGCTGTCTTTAATCATTGTTCTTATTTGTGGACCGTCGAAAATTCCCGCCTTGATTTTTTCATAACTTAAACTTGGAAATTTTGAAGTTATGTATTTGAAACACTCGCCGTTCGTATCTAAAGCTTTTACATATTGTTTAATGAGGCCTAGTTTTATATGCAGAGGAGGAAATATGATTTTATTTCTGCTCACTAAAGGTGGATTAATTACGTTTTTTTCTCCGACAGTAAGTGATGTTCGTGCTGGCCAGATTTGTTTGAAATAATGTTCTTCCTTGGATCTGCTGTCCCATAAGCAAAGGAAGCAGGGATATTTAGTATACCCTCCTTGTTGTCCTAGCAGAAAATTAACCATTTTTAAGTCAACACATATGATCCACTCGTGCTCCCTATATTTGATAAGATTTAAAACCTTTTCTATATGTTCATACTTTTCTTTTAATTTTGTTGAGTGCCCAATCGGTATCGAGCCGTATAGATTGCCATTATGCAACAACACACACTTAAGACTTCTTTTCGAACTGTCTAAAAACAAGCGCCAATCATTTGCATCGTAAGACTCAACCCCCATCTTCTTTAACAAACCAACTATGTCGCAGCAATATACTAAACTATCCTCTGTTCTAAAATATTTAACAAGTTCTTCTTCTCTTTTTCTGTAAAATGAAATGTATGTGTTTGAAGTAAGCAAGTTTTTCTCTTTAAGTCTTGAAGCTAAAATTTCCGCAGCCTTTTTTGGCAAATTTAGATCCCTTACAAGATCATTCAACTCGGCCTGGTTAAACTTTTGCGGATCGTTTTGACTTTCAAATACGCTGGGGTCAAAATCGGTGTCTGACTCCTCAAAGTGCATAACAATATTTTCAGGAACATCTTCAACTAATTCTTGAGTTGGCAGACCCTTAAATTTTGGAATGGGGATCTCATTTGAATGTAGCACAGGTCGTATCGCGGTGTCGAAATTTGGGTACTCGATACAATGTTTATTTTTCTTAGTGAAGCCCGAAGTCTTGACAAAGCAAAGGTAGCAATCGGTCTCGTGGTTAGTAGGCTCTCGCCACACCTGATATGGAAAAAAAATTGTAAAGCGTTAACAAAAGCGACGAGAGACTTGTTTTTATGAATTTTAGCAAAAGTTATCACCCAACATTTAACATTTCTGTGTTTCAACCTTATGCAATATTTGAGATTCTTATAAACATTTTCTGTAAATTTTTGTTTATGTACCTAAGTTACAATTACATTTAGGTAAGTTACAGTATACTAGTGATTAAATTACGTAGTTTTATGAAATCATAAACTTACCATCGGAACTCCAAAAGGTATTTTTGAATCCGAACCCTTCGTCCAATGTCGCAGTCTTTCAATGCATATAGTGCAGGCTTTATGTGGAGCCCACGATTTATCTTGGTCCCCCAGTTTTATGCCAAAATAAGCTAAGTAAGCTCTTTTTACGAAGTCAGTTATATTTGCTCGTTGATGTGGAAGTGTAAAATTTCCACATATATAACAGAAGGAATCAGGGTTGTTTTTGCATTTGAACTTTCTAGTGCTTGATGACATATTGCTTGATTGTTCTGCCAATTTGTAAAGGTATTTAAAGCCCTTAATTCATATAAATTTAAGAAAATCTGAAATATAAACACAAAAATTAGTTTAAATAGGTACTTATTATGAAATAGGTACTTACAATCTATGAAATTAAACTAGAAACACGGATGAGTAGGTACAATATAAATTACGTCTAATTAAATCAACTATATTAAATCACGATGACAAAATTACTCACTAATCATATGCCAATTCAAAATTATGTTAATGCCCAAACTTAATTAACTAACTCAACTAACTGACTGACTGACTGACTGACTGATTGAATTGACTGATTAACTCTGGAAACGAGTCGCTTTTATATATTTTAGTTGTCCCTCTAGAATAGTCTACAGAGAACAGGAACGCTCGAGAAAATTTTAGAATTCTATGATATTTTTAGCTTAATTTACTAATATTAAAATGGGTTAAAAATGACAAAATTAAAATATTTTTAGGGTGTTACATATAAAAATATACATAATACAACAATACCATAACAATAGGTACAAATACCTAGATAAAAACCTAGTTGCATAATGTGTAACTGCAAAAAGACAGCGAGTATTGAGAAAAAAATCTTTTTATGAATACGACGAAAGAGGAGGGGTGTTGAGCAAAATCAGGACCTGATAGAGCAAAACCGAGTAAAAATTCGTGCTCAGCGCACCCAAATTACCTAGAACTAACTGTCAAATCTAATTCAATAGACAAAAATTTGAAATTTGTTCCCCAGTGTAATACATAAATCATGAATAAGAATTATTAGTTACGGTATGTATTAGTCTTAAATTATTATTATCAATATAAAATAGATACTGTACAAAGTCATTATTGAAGGTATTATACTGTACTACCAATACTATACAAAGAATTCAATATTAGACATGAGAGATAAGAGAAGAACAATCCCGAGTGATGTACCTTTAAGCATAGATTACGCACGAGAAATGAATAAAGAATAGTAATGTACATTTAATCCTAGATTTTTATTAGTATGCCATTATTAATCGAGATTTCAATTTGATTTTAAACGAATTTACATTCACAATATTTGAGGGGTCGCGCGTCTTAAGGTACCTAAACGCCACCACAGGCGAAAACGTGTTTTTGATGGATTTCACTATTTTCACCCTTCCTCTATCGCGTGGTTTGGGTTATGATGACCTTACGACACTAGAAGTATGGTTGAAAACCTTATAAAGCGAACTACTTTTTTTCACCTCTATCGCCAGCTGGGCTCTGCTGCCCAGATGTGATGCGCGTCTTAAGCCAATGAAAACATGGCAGCCACCCCGCTCTACTCTCTGATTGGCCAACCGCTCCACGCGCCGAGAGGGACACGACACAAACATCCCGCCGGTACCTTAAGACTCGCGTTGCTGTTAGCAGGCGTCCTGTGTTCGTGCTCATATTGCTGAATATTGCGTGGATTATTCTATTCACCCGGCTTCTAACTATTATCAACGTGTGCAGCAATGCCTCACCGTGCTAGTGATAGTGATGAAAAATCAATGGAATCATTCTGTGCCAGAAATCGCACCCAAAGTTCGGCATAATAAGAAAATAAAAAAATTTAAAAATATATTATAAAATATAAAATATGAAAATCTATACTCATCAACATCTTCATTAGCATACTTAGAACTCTAATTTAGCCAAAAATTAATGTTCTAGCTCAATTAATAACAGAGATACTATTGCCAGAATATTGCTGAACTTTGGAGGCGATTTCTGGCGAATTTTAATTTTGGCGCTTAGGTTTAAAACATTCCAAAGTTTCAATCCAATGAAAATGGGCAGTTTTTGAGATGAAGACAATCTAAATTGAGGAATAACATGCTTTGATCTATTTCTGGTCTGATACGAGTGGATTTCTTGATGAGTTACAAAATATTTATTTACCCATTGTACAGTAAGTTAATGATTTTGTTCTTACACTCGTAAATAAAAATAAAATGTGCCAGTTTGATTACACCATTGAGCTTTAGTAGTTTTAGCTCTTTAAATAATGCACTAGAATGGATCAAGGAAATCGGCATCGGATAATAACCTTAGTGCTCGTTTTTGGATGACAAAGATACCATTTAATGCGTTGTTAACGGGGTTTCCCCAAACAAGGGTGCAGTATGTTATATAAGGAAGAACAAGAGTGTGATACAGAGTTAATAAAACCTGTTTAGGGACTACATTTCTAAGTTTAAACATTGTAGCAACGTTCCTTGAAATCTTTTTCGCGATATAATTTACACGATCACCCCATTGCAAATTTTTATCTAGCATTACCCCTAGAAATTTTATTACAGTACATTCCTTTACAGCGATTTCATCAACATTAAGTTCATCAAGATACATATTTATTTTATTAGTAAAAATCATGAAATTTGTTTTACTGGTATTTAGGAAGAGTTTATTGGTGGTAAATTACACTGATGAATTCTGATTTAAATATATTCTTAGCTGAATGAACATCTTTGCAAGAAAAAGACACAATTGTATCATCTGCAAACATTATGAAGTTAAGTATATCAGATGAACGTGGAAGGTCATTTATATATAATAAAAATAACAGTGGACCCAGAACTGAGCCCTGTGGCACACCATGTTTGACAAGCGCTTTAGTTGAGCAAACCTTATTTACTGATACAAAATGATATCTATTGGAAATTTTTTTAAACCAATTGCTGGTTGCCCCTCTAAAGCCATAACAATATAATTTGTTACAGGTAAGTAGAATATTATGGTGTATTACATCAAACGCCTTATTCAAATTTAAAAATAGCCATTTCCGTTGTTTTATTATTAGGGAAACCATATTGATTTTGAGATAATAAATTGTAGGATTCTAAATATTGCTGCCTTCTACTTTTTACAATTTTTTCAAAAACTTTGCTGAACACAGATAATGAACCACACCGCCTGTAATTAGTTGCTAGTGCAGGATCACCCTCTTTAAAAAGAGGTTATACAACCAATGTTTAGCGTTGATGTAAATATTCCTTTGGAAATACTTTGATTGATAAAACCGGTCTGCATGAAAATCGATTTCTTTATTTTGAGTTATGATTCTGAAGCAGTTCACTACGCTGAATTAAAAAATGCTACCAGTTTTGTTCTATCACCCACAGTTTTAAAGTTATTAGCAAAACAATTTTGGGGCGTTTTGTAATTTTTTTACCTTTTTTATCTTTAATTAATTTCGTTTTTTCATATTTTTTTAGATAGATAATTCAACATTACGTCTTTAAAATTTTAATAATGGCTTCTAGAGGATGTACTCATAGTTCAGACATATTTTGTTATATTTGTGGTCGGTATGTTGTAAAACAAGGACAAATGTAACGACCTTCATTAAGAGAGCTTATCATGCTTATTTTGGAATTAAATTAGGAGATCAAGACAAAAGTTGGGCTCCACACAAGGTTTGTCTTACGTGTGTTGCGGCACTAAGGAATTGGAGCAAAGGTAAAAAGAAAAGTTTGCCATTTGGGATCCCTATGGTATGGCGCGAGCCTAGAAACCATACCGACGACTGCTACTTCTGTTCTTGCAATGTTAAAGGTTATAATGCAAAGAATAAAGAGAGCCTTCAATACCCAAGTCTTCCATCTGCAATAAGGCCGGTACCCCATGGTCAAGAAGTTCCTATTCCCCGCCCACCCGAGAGTCTGGATCAATACAATTCAGATTCTGATTCAGCTCCAAATCCAGACAATGATGATGTTTATGAACAGCCAACAGCTGACCGAGATCCTAAACCAATACGGAGTAGTAAACCATTAACCCAAGCCGAACTAAATGACTTAGTCAGAGATTTGAATCTGCCTAAGGACTCTGCAGAACGTTTGGGGTCTAGATTGCAGGAAAACAATTTATTGGCATCCGACTACCTTCGTAGTCTTAAGTCTTTGGAATAAGTCCTGAAATGTTTGCAAGTAAAGAAGGTAAATATATTTTGTTTCTTTCAGTTATTTTTTTATTCTTTCATAAACAAGCAATATGCTTGTCCAAGAGCTAGGAGCTATTTAATTCTGCTTTAATTAGGTTTTTACTCTATCACCTAAAGATTTCGTGCTACAAGGGGTGTTGTAATACTCATCTGTCCCCAAATGTTAACCACCCATTGATGGGAGGGGAGAGAGTATTTTGCTGGGAACGGGACTGGTTGTTATATATATTTACCCTACATTATTATGTAAGCGTTACTGTAGTCTATAACAACAAAATTTATGGTTTAGCATGTGCAATCCAATGTTGGTCTCGATAAGATGCAGTGGCGTAACTAGGGTGGGCAGGTGGGGCGCGTGCCCTGGGCGCCAAATTTGGGGGGGGGCGCCATTTTTATGATTTAAAAAAAAAAATTAAGAGTAAAAACATGCTCTTTTGGAAATGTACCGGTACCATATCTCTAGCCATCGAATTTCCATGAATTTCAGATTTTTAACTTCATTTAACTTTATTAATTCATTCTATTTTTATTAGAATTTTATTATGAATTATTAATTTATTCTATTTTTTTGTTTCTTTCTCTAGAAAATTTTACCATGAAGCGAACATTGCCGATACCGAAAAGTCCGAAAAAGAAGCTGAGTGGAGCAGAAGGCAGGAAGAAAAGAAAAATGCAAGAAGCAGAAGCTAAAAAGTCAAGTGGCTTTATGATGTCATTTCTTGAACAGCAACAAGCTGGTCCTTCATCAGCATTAACTGCATCAGATATGAGTGTTGACTAACCCGCCAGTGTATCAGAAGGAGAATTAAGTGTCTTTCAAGAACCAGAAGTGTCTTTCAAGAAGCCAGAAGATACTAAAACTTTGAGTAGCGAAAAGCAGGAAAAAACAGCACAGCCTATACCAGATGCGATTCAGCATCACGATGTAGGCTTCTTGGAGTTTGATAAAATATAAAAAAAAGTAATTTTATCAGATGCCCTGAGGACAGAAATGGTAACATTGGGTTCGAAGTATTTTCAAAATAGTGAAGGGCCATTTGTTCCCACACAAAACCGATCAATGAATGAAAGATGGTTAAAAAGAAAGTTGGGAAATGGATGTGGAGAAGAAGTTTGGCGCTCATGGCTTGTTTATTCTCCAGAGAAGGAAGCAGCTTTTTGCTTTTGTTGTTGCTATTTTCTCAAATGTCAATTTGAGAAAATAGCAAACAACAAAAGCAAAAAGCTGCTTCCTTATGCAATGGAGAATTCTGTGGAGAACATCTCGCCATTTTGTTTTTCTGTTGCAATTTGAGCTTGAAGCTCTACGTCAATGATTCCTTTGTTTTCTAAAAGATTTCTTTCCATTTCCTTCCATTGGGTGAAGAAGTATCGATGATTTTTTGCATTTTCATGGGTGCTAAGCCTTTCTGGTGCTTTCCAATGATTGAACCCATTTTCTTGCTCCAATGAAGACTGATTGTCAAATTGCTCAAATTGCAACAGAAAAACAAAACTGGCGAGATGTTCTCCACAGAATTCTCCATTGCATAAAATTTTTAGCAACTCAGAACCTTGCATTGCGTGGTCACAAGGAATCCCTTAGACAGGAAGAGGAAAGCAATATTGGAAATTTTCTTGGGTTATTAAAATTGTTGGCAAGGTTTGATCCTGTCATGAAAGAACATCTCAGTATTGTGGAAAAGCACCCTGGAAGAACATCATATTTATCTCCGTTAGTGCAGAATGAATTTATTCAGCTGATGGCTTCTACTGTTCGCCAGAAATTGTTACAGAGCATTCATAAGGCCAAATATTGTGGCCTCATGTTTGATTCTACTCCAGATCAAGCACATCGAGAGCAAATGGCAGAAACAGTTCGTTATGTTGATATTGATTTTCAGGAGAAAACAATTTTTATAAAAGAGTCTTTTCTTGGATTTATCCAATTAAAACGAAAGGATGCTGAAAACATTGTGGAAGTGATTTTGGAACAACTGGAAAAAGACAAAATGCCGTTAGAAGACTGTCGATCTCAATGCTATGACAATGCTGCAGTTATGGCTGGTTATAAAAGTGGTGTTCAACAGAGGACTATTGAAAAAAATAGCAAAGCTATTTTTGTAAACTGCGATAATCATTCTCTCAATTTGGTTGGAGTGCATGCTGCTAACCATGATGCAGTGATGGTGGCTTTTTTTGGTGCAATTCAGTCGCTTTATTCATTCTTTTCACGTTCAACTCTCCGTTGACAAAAGCTGAAAGATGCCATACCAATAGTTGTCAAATCTGAATCTGAAACTCGATGGAGTTCCAGAACAGAGGCTGTGAAGCCTGTTCCTGAATACTTTGATATTATAGTGGAACTCTTGCAAAGCATGGTTGATGATCAAAATGAAACTGCTGATTCAAGAGGTGATGCAAGGCAGGTGCTGAATCAAATTTTAACTTTTCATTTCTTGGCTTTGCTTGGATTTTGGAACAAAATTCTTGTTCGGATTGATCGTGTTCAAAAACGACTCCAAGATCATGCCATGAACTTTCATGATGCTGCTTATGATTTAAAAGCCCTTCAAGATTATTTTTTAAGCAGTCGAGAATCATTGGCCAGTGAATCACTTGAAGCAGGGCTGAAACTGTGTGATGAATGGGATATTCAAGTAGAAAGACGCCCCAGAAAGAAGAAACAAATGTCTGGTGAAAAAGCCAAGGATGTAGGGTTAACTGCGAAAGAAGAAATGATGAGAATAATGAAAGAAACTATTGATCGTCTCCATAATGAAATGGAAGAAAGATTTGTCCGTCTCCATGACTTGGATTCAAAATTTGGATTTCTTTTAGATGCTAGAGGATTATTGTTTGACTCAAATGAAAGCAACAGTAGTCATGACGTAAATAGCTTAAAGAAAAGTTGTCTCAACCTTGGGCAGTTTTATAGCAATGATATTGACGGCTTTGAGCTTTATGAAGAAATCCTGGATTGTAAGATGCTTCTGAAAAGTCGCCCAAATGTTCAGATTTCTAAAGCTGAGGAACTCCTCAAGTTTATTGTTCAGTATGGAGATGAAAATGTTTTTCCAAATTTGAGAGTAGCTATTCAGATAATGCTCACTATTGCAATTTCAATTGCCAGCTGTGAGCGATCTTTCAGCAAGTTAACATTGATCTTATCATATTTGAGAGCTTCAATGGGCCAAGAAAGACTTTCTGCTTTAGCCTTGCTCAGCATTGAACGTGAGGAAACTGAAATAACAAATTTTGATGACATTATTCATAAGTTTGCATCAGCAAAAGTAAGAAAAATACATGTTTAGTGTGAAGTTCCAAATTATTCATTAAAAGAGCCAAAAATAATAGGTGCAAACAAGGCATTTCTTTTAAAGTACCATATAATTGGAATGATTTTTGTCAGTATCTAATATTCTAATTGCTAATTCTGCTATCGGTAATTCAGTAAAATTCAAGCAAACATCAAAGTGTATTCTCATGAAAAGTTATGCCTCTCCTTGTACATACAGTATATTAATTGTTTCTGTTGTAATTCGGCAAATAATTAACCATACTTTGGTTCTATAAAATTAAATTGTATTAATAGAAATTTAATATCAACCTTAATAGTAAATATACGCGGTTATGTATATGGATATAAAAACATTAAAGTATAAACTGTAAAAATAATTTTTATGAATTGTATTTTCATTTCATTTCAATTTTTTTTTACATATTTTTGTACAGTTTTATATGTATATAACTGTTTTTCATTTTCATTTGTCATAAAATAAACTTCTTCTTAAAAGTATATTTTGTTAGCGGTATTATTACGAGTAACCAGTTTAAATACTATTATAAGAATTCAGCCAGAATTTTAAAGAACACTGGTTTTAAGGGCGCCATTTATTGATTTGCCCTGGGCGCGATCAACCAAGTTACGCCTCTGATAAGATGGTTCACATTTGGGGATAAATGAGGGATTTATGACACACCCTGTAGTAAGAAAACCATACGTGATAGGGAAAAACTAACTATATTTTTGAGATCAGCGCACTCAAATGATATAGAATCACCAACTAGTTTGTAAAAATCGATCGACAAGTTTTCAAATGTGTACTGGTGTAATTTTAGCCAAAGTTACAGATATCTTTATGGATGCTATTTTTTTTTTTTATTATTTTTTTTAATTTACTAATAATATTCCGGACCTCAGTAGAGGAAGCAGGAACAAAAGAAAATGAATTTAGTGGGCTGGGTGGCATATGTTCTAAAGGCGAGTGATCATTATTTAGTAACTATGAGCGAGCTTATCAGGTATTGAAGTAAAATGGTTATTTAAAGAGTGTACATTAGATGCATCATCAGTAATTTCTCTATTACCAACATTTAGTTTCGCTGTTGAATTATAGATATAGAATTATAGTTGAATTATAATTATAGAATGTGAACTCAACTACTTTTATGAATGACTTCCAAAGGATGTTTTATATATTTCTTTGAGCTACCCCATGTTGTTATGCAATATAATAAATGTGAAGGAATAATGCAGGGTAAAGAGTGAGTTTTGAGAAAGTCTTTTTACAGTTTAAGTAATATGAATAGAAATCTCGATTTTTTGGATTTGATATTTTTTTTATGTTATTTTCCTTTTGCAGATGTTCCCATGTACTTGCATCAGGGGGCTTCGGGAGGTCCTTTTCTAATCTCGAAAACTAAAAATGGACAACATCGGTGGACGGTGGCCGGTGTCGTCTCGAGTTCCATTCAAACCACTGGATGCGATACCCGTACAGTGTTCGCATCCACAAACAAATTGTATCAATGGATCATCAATTGTGGTTTCAATGCAAATTGCAAACTTTAGTCAGGAAATACCTTTTCATGCGCAAGCCATAACCAGAAAATTCAACTCTCTTAAATTTCTTCAATATTACTTATTATAATTATAGAATTTATGTTATTAACTTTATAAGTGTTTTTACTCCATAGGTAAACACTCGACTTGTGTGTATTAGATTTTAGTGTGACGCAATGTTTTTATCACAGTTTAAAACTCAATTCAGGAAAATTTGTAAAATACCTCATCACCGAAGGTAAAATACATAACAGAAGACATTAAATTTTTTATATAGCCAGGGTTTGTCCGGTATTCAAATCAGGCAGCTCTGATTCTCCATCCATTTACCAGCCAATCTCCGTCTTACCAACTTTAAGTAAAGTATTTGAAAGAATCGTATACAGTAGACTAATCAAATTCTTAGCTAACTACGACATCCTATCAAAAATACAATTTGAGTTTAAAGAAGGCCACACCACAGAAGACGTCATCAACATGCTATTAGGTTTTAACCTAAACTACAAAAAACACAATCTTAGTTTTCCTCAGTGGCGGACTGGCTAGGCTGTCAGTCTACCATGTGGCAGATGGGCTCCCCTAGAAAAAAGGGAAGTTGGCCCCCTAGACCTGAGGTAAAAAAAATTGGCAGCCAATCTATTATACTCGTATGTAAAGTTTAAATAAACATAAGTCAGTTGGGCTGATGAGATATACAGGGTGTACATAAAGTCAGGATCTATTTTTGTGAATCACTTGGAAATTATATGGAATTCAATCATAAAATGATAAAGTGGTAACATTTATTAAATAATTAAGAGTAGAATTCGACGTGACGCCCATCAGTATCCCTGCACAGCTCAAATCGTTCCGCAGCATTTCTAAACACATTC
The DNA here is from genome assembly GCA_023014485.1 of Bathynomus jamesi. Lineage (NCBI taxonomy): Eukaryota > Metazoa > Arthropoda > Malacostraca > Isopoda > Cirolanidae > Bathynomus > Bathynomus jamesi. The sequence goes on from JAJOZX010001260.1 coordinate 385,018, forward strand.
TGGAGCATTTGCGGGGTTATGTTATCTGCAGCAGTTCGTACACGTGTACGTAAGTTTTCAAGACTCGTAATCTTCGTCTGATAGACATGCGATTTGATAAAGCCCCATGCAAAGAAATCTAAAGGGGTTAAATCTGGTGATCTCGCTGGCCAAGGTCTGTTGCTTCCGCGTCCGATCCAGCGATTTGGAAAACGTCCATTTATATAATCCTGAACAATTTTGGCATAATGACAAGGAGCACCATCATGTTGATAGACGACGGTACTAACAATCCTATCCCCAATCAGCTGAGGTTCAAGGAATTGCTGCAACATGTCCAGATAAATAAGCCCCGTAACTGTAGCTTCAGCAAAGAAAAGTGGACCATAAACCTTAGATTTTGTTAAACCCATCCAGACATTAACTTTAGGTGAGTCTCTTTCCCAATTTTGGACGAAATCATTCGGTCTTTCATCTGCCCAAATTCGACAGTTATGGCGATTTACTTTTCCACACGTATGGAAAGTGGCTTCATCACTAAAGAGAATGTTGTCCATTAAATTATCACTCCAGATTTGTTCTACGAGATCAGCACACACAGCACTTCGTCGAGGGAAATCTTCCTCATGTAAATCATGTAAAACATGCAAATGATAGCTTTTCTTCTGCAAATTAACTTTCAGAATTTTGTGCACAGATGACGTCGGGAGGCCGAGTCTGTGTGATGCAGCACGAACGGACGTACGTGGCTCCTCAGTGATAATTCCCCGTGCTGCATTCACGGTAAGATCTGACATACACGGTCGTCCTGATCTTGCTTCATCATTTACAGATCCCGTTCGTTTAAATTTGTTCACCAATTTTCGTATTGTCTTGTCTATTGGCCCCGGCTTATGAAATCTCCTTCTAAACTTCTCTCTGATGTCATTGTATTTCTTTCCCTCGATTCGCCAAATTACTATTGCCACACGCTCTTCTGTATTCATTCTAAGGGCTTCTGAAAAGAAAAATAGAAAAAAATAATTATTTCACAAAAATAGATCCTGACTTTATGTACACCCTGTATCCTAGAATCTTAATTGAGGGTGTTGACAGTATTTCTATTACATGAAATAGATATAATTTATTTAGATTTTTGTAATTATTTGTTTGTATTTTTTTTATTTTGTATTTATTAATAGTATATAAAAAGGCAAATGTATTAATAACTTTTTTAATTTGTTAAAATTATTGCAGATTTTAAACTTTTAGAAAGTAGCAAAAATTAATAAATTTACGTGCCTAAAATACAGTTTTGCCAACCTGCCTGTCACTGCGACATTTTTAACTTCATTAGTTTATTTAATAGTTGCCTACATGCTTCATTAAAATCAATTCCAATTTATCAAAATAAGTCTCTTATTTTTGTTATTGCTGTTATATATGTATAATTATATTTTACACATTTCTATGTCCATATATAAAAGATATATAGAGTTATGTATATATTTTATATAAAGCTGCTATATACAAAGATAGATATAAAAATAAATAAGAAAATACATGTAATAGTATTGAGAAAAGATTCCAATACATTACATTACAATTACATAAAAGAAGCAGAAAGAAATGATTCAGCAAAAAAGTGCAGGCCTATAACAGCATTTATGATATCAACACCTATATCTACATGTCAGAAAGAGGAAAGCGACTTACAGAGAAATTCAACTACAACTGTTCATGCTGATACTGTAGATCTAGGACATAAAGATGAAGGTATGCCTAACGTTTTTGAGACTGTAGATGCTGATTTTTATGATTCTGAATTAGCTGGTGGAATAACAGTAACTGAACCTGTGCCTGTACATGTACATAATCGAAAAGATCTAGTAGCTGATTTAAATAATGATGAGAATCAACCAACATTTAGACAGGATAAGCGCTTTCAATATCCTGCACGAACAGATTTGAAATCTTTTTTCAAAGAGCATCCAATTCAGCCACATGATCTGCCATTTAATGTAAAGTTATATAAGCGAAAAATTATGGGTGACACTCTCACGACACTGGTTAACATACAATAAGAAGAATAGATCACTATATTGTTCATTTTGCTTGGCATTTGAGTCACCAACCTCTTCTAACCCATTTGCTTTTGTGCGAGGATTTAATGATTACAGACGCATTAGCCAGTGCTTATCAGAGCATGAATCAACTGGTATACATAGCAAGCATGCTCAGGAATATATCAGTGTAGTAAATGATGGTGGTTTAGCTCGTCTTTTCGCTGCATCATTGCAGAAGCGAAAAGATGAAGTACTAAAGCAGAGAAATATTGTTGCCAGAGTTGTAGATATAATAAAGATGTTAGGTAAACAAGCTCTTCCTTTTCGTGGACACAGAAATGAGTCAGCATATTCTCTTCTTGATGAAACAGAAAATCATGGAAATTTCTTGGATACTGTGCAGTTGATGGCAAAGTATGATCCTATTATGGCTTCTCATGTTTCCATGGTGAAGGAAAAGTCTGAACAACGATGTGAAAGATTGGAAAAACAAAGAAAGGCACAAAGTAAAGGTCGTGGTAGTCTTGTCACATTCTTGAGTAAAACAACCATCTCTTCTTTGACCCAAATTATGAAGAATATGATACAGGAAAAAATTACTCAAGAAGTTGCCGAGGCCAAGTATTATTCCATACAAGTAGATTCAACCCAGGATATTTCATCAATTGATCAATTTAGTATTATTCGATATGTAGTAAATGGTACTATCCATGAATGACTACTTGCAATTGTTCCAAGTAATGATGGTACAGGGCAGGGACTTTTTGACCTATTAAATGAAACATTACAACATCTTCAAATAGATCCGAAAAACTGCTTATCAGATAGCACAGATGGCGCTGCAAGCTACCATGGACAATATAATGGCTTACAGAGTAAAATTGCTGATGTAGCTGATCAGCATGTTCATGTATGGTGCTATGCCCATGTACTGAATTTAATAGTTACTGAAACCACGAAATGTTATGTACCAGCAGTTTCCTTCTTCAATTTACTCCAGAATTTAGCAAAATTTGTGAAGGTATCATATAAGCGAATGGCCATCTGGATTGAAGTTGTTGGACATCATCTGGGGAAAGAAAAGATGAAACGATTAAAGCTAATTGGTGAAACCAGGTGGTCAGGGAAGTCCAATGCAGCAACTACTATATTTGGAAATTTTGACAAGATATGTATCAGTAATTTTGTGGATCTTCTGACATGTTTATCCATTATTCAAAGCTCTAACAATTTTGATGCAAAAACAAAACAGGAGGCAAATGTTTTACTGTCTAGCCTTCTAGAATTTCAAACAATATTGACAGCATTCACATACTTATATATCTTTCAAATTACAGCCCCTTTGTCAAGCTATCTACAGACAAGTGGCTTAAATATGTTTACTGCATGGAATATGGTAGAAAAATCCATTACAGATTTGAAGAAAAGATCAAGAGAATTTGATAAAGTATATAGTCAAGCTTTGAAATTTGTCAACAAATCCAATGAGCACATTGCACAATTCAATAATAATGAAAAACAAACAGTGAAAATTGATTTTGTAAAAACTGAGTTACCAATCAAGAGGAAACATAAAACAAAGAGAATGGCAGATGAACTAGCTGCTGATGAAAAAAACACATCTGATTCTTTGTCAGACTATCGTGTACATGTGTTCAACTTGATAATGGATCGTTTTGTACAATCACTGGAATCCCGTTTCATTGACCATAGACAACTATATAAGGATATGTCATGCCTCGATCCATCAAATTATGAATATATTACTAAAAATGGTCTTGAAGAAGAAACATTGGAAGGTATTTTTGAGCTTGCTCCAGGGATAAATAGAAGTGAAGTAAAATTAGAATTCCAGTCTTTTGCATCGAACTTTGAAATATTTAAGCTTTTGCTGAATGATGATAATGCAGAGAGCAGCAGGCCAGCAGTAAAATGAATTCATGCTCTAAATATTGTGGCAATTGTTCATCATGTGTTCTGTATATTCTTGCATCAAACAGACTTAATGACAAGGCATATGATAATCTTTACCAAATGTACAAAGCTATTTGTACACTGTCTGTGACTCAAGTTCAGTGTGAACGGGCATTTTCTAAGCTTAAAATAATAAAAACAAGATTACGAAATTCTTTGTCGGAGGAGAATCTGGAAGCATACATGTTGATGTCTGTAGAAAAGGTCATGTTGGATGAGTTAGACATGGAAACTATAATAGACCGATTTGCAAACTCGAGTAATGAACTTAAAAAACTACTCTTAGTATAGCATGTATGTATGTATCTATGTATGTATATGCAGGCAGTACTTGTAAAATATTTGTACTTATTGGTAAAATAAATTTATAAAAAAATATCAACTTTTTTTATTTAAACAAACTTAACTCATAAGTAGGCCTATTAGGATAGGACTGGAATTGAATTATGTAATGGGGTTATGGGTCCCCGGACCCCTTTGGCAGACAAAATTTTATGAGCCAGTCCGCCACTGGTTTTCCTTGACCTGTCGAAAGTCTTTGATACGCTCTCACATGATATCTTACCAGATAAATCAAACACATATGGCATAAGGGGAAATATGTTAAATTGGTTCAAGTCATATCTCTCTAATCGTCACCAGTATGTAAAAGTAAATAACATTTCATCACAATATGCTGTTTTGGAAAGTGGAGTTCTGCAAGGATCTATCCTTGGACCTTACTCTTCTTAATGCATGTAAATGATTTTTATCGATCAACATTAGGCTGTATTCAGTATGCAGATGATACAACACTCACTTCTACACACCACGATATCAACTACCTAATGAACGAAGTGAACAGGCAATTAGATCATGTCTATAAATCAATATGTGTAAATAAGTTTTTACTACACTTGACAAAATCATCATGGTAATAACGTGTGGTGTTAGACCCCTTTATGTATTAGGTTAGCAATTAGACATAAAAGGTACTTACAGCCTTACAGGTGCTTTGCTTTAGATCTTCTTTCAGGGCCTATCATTTGCGCCAGCGTCAACAAACCTCGACAAACCCAGTCCTACTTCACAAATTTCGAAGCGATAGACATTTCCCTAACTGATATAATAATTAGACAACTTAACCTAATCACCAACCAGTCATCATAGATTAGACACCAAATAGGATTTAGAATCAACGATTGCTACAGATAGAAGATACATGCTGCTTAGGTCAGACCATGAACCGAACAGGACCAGTCTTAGTGTTTATGTTTTTGTGTTGTCATTTATTTTCCTTTTAGTGACTTTTCCATTCAGTGACTTTTAGGCTCTCTCTCTCTCTCTCTCTCTCTCTCTCTCTCTCTCTCTCTCTCTCTCTCTCTCTATATAATATATATATATATATATATATATATATATATATATATATATATATGAAAATTATTTCACGAAGGTAACACGTGAAAAATATTTATGATGAATAACTTGGTTGAATGGTTTGTTCTTAGGGAAATAGTCCAGTCAATCTAGGCTATATTTTTGTGTCAACCTGGAAGTAATTGTAACAGAAATGGTTTCATCGTTTTTGACATCCCCAAATATTCAAATAACATATTAAAAACTTACCACCATTGGGTGAGGCAATTTTTCAGAAAAATGGAATTTGCATTAACCCCTCACACCCCAGGTTGGTAGGTCAAAATGACACCATCTTGTATTTTTCGTCCACAGCTAACCTTTAACATTAATATTTTTTCTTCAAATTTTCAGTAATCCTTCCTAGATGGTTAGCAAATATTTTTAGTTGATAAAAAATTACTCAGTCCATAGGGGGCGCTCCCATCTCATGCTAAAAGACGAAAAACGGAACATCGCGCTGCGTATCGACCGCGATTGTAGGCGTTATTGACCATTGCTCAAGTACTCAAGTAAAATTGACCATTGGACATCATAATCGTAGAGGCTTTGATTAGGTCTTTCAAATGAACCCCAACACCACTAGTCTATCCTTCATAGTTTCGAAGATAATATATATTTTCATATTAACGACGTTCACTTGTTTTGATTTCGTTTTTTGGACATAACTCTTGGATAAACTGAGATATTGATCTGAAATTTAGTTTATAGAAAAAATAGCATGCTATGTCAACTCAAATCAATACATAACGATTTCACAGGGATAGGCATTTTGATATAGCCTATGCGTGATGGTGAGTTAGTAAAAATCTGGGTCTGTATTATTTTCGTCACTGTTCTCTGCATTCTCTATGTCCAAAGGGTGCTGACAGTTCAGACAAGAAACGCCTTGGCATTCGCCACACAAGGCTGAGCATTTCAGTCCATTCTTGAAACACGTACATCTCGCGTTCTGACACTCTACCTTGCAGTTACATCTGAAAAGTTTTAGTAAGCTTTCTGGTGCTGGAGCTTTCGAGGTATAAACTGGTAGCAGTTTTCCTCTTTTCACAGTCCAACCCCATTCTTCTGGATCAAGATCTTCCAGTCCTCTCCAAACTTGCACTTGGAGGTAAACACGCAATGAATGGAATGATGCAGCTGCGGATGTTGGAGGCAAGCTCTCGGGAGACACAACTTTCATACTTGCAGCAACTTTCCGGTAGAATCTTGTGACACGAAGCTTATCAAGCGAGCTTTCTTTTTTTCCGCCATAAACAATAAGCAACAACTTTTCTCCAGCAGTAATAACTTCTTCTCTTGTTGATGTTGAGTTGTTGAAAACTTGGCTTAAGCGTTGAAAGCTTTCGTCTTTCTTAAACTTTTGCAGGGCCACATCTTTACCAATGGAGAACAATCTGGACGTTGTATCACACCCAAGTAAGGCGTGAATAAGCAAGATTGCTTCGCAAATCTTCAATCCTAATTTCGATTTAGCGTACTTGATGTCCCACAGTTTGGTTTTCGCTTTCGATCGAGTTTTTTGCTCTGATGTGAAAAATATTCTGTGACCATCTACATCAGCATGATGGAGCAGGAGAATGAGTAGATCGGTATCTTCTGCAATAACAACTGTTGGTTTACTTCTGGCAGATTCAATTGCTGTCTGTACAATCAAAAGGTCTGCATCACCAGATGATTGGATTGCTTTCATGTTTTCTTCGTTCATTTTAGTCGCCAACATTACTAGAAATCTCTGCTTGTTGTCGAGGTTAGTAAGAAACTCGTCTTTCTTCATATTTAGCTTCATTTCTCCTGTTAAACGTACAGGTATGCCCTGCTTGCCTTTGGTTCTGCGAATGTGGGTTGTATCTTTGGTACAAGGCTTCCCGTCATACCCATCAAATACAACGACTGTTCCCTCTCCGTAATGCTTGAGGACGTATTCTACATAAGTTTTGCAAATCTCGTTGTATGTTCTTCCTTTTGTCCATTGTACTCTGTGGAGTAAGGATCCTCCATCGAGGACATATGAAATATCTTTAGGAAGTGAAGCATCTGATTCATCAGGCGCAGTTGAAGACCAGATAGAATTTGCTAGCTGTGGTTTATTTGCTTCCCTTAACAAACCGTCTGTCTCTATAAGTGCAGGAGGAAATGTGCACAGCTCATACGAGAATGCTGTCTCCAAGTCTACAGCTGATCCCATACCTCTGACAGTGGTTATTAGACGTTGGAATAACAAGAGAGGATCAACGGGAATAACTTCTTCATCTATCTTAATAGTTGATCTTGCTTTCATTGTTATGGCCACGTCTTTCTTCTTGAACGTATAATCTGCAACTGGTTTTCCGGACATTGAAGCAAGAATGTTGCTTCCAATAACCTTGGCATTGTCTACATTGACAGTTGAAATAGCAATTTCTCCTGTGTCAATGCTCATGAGTTCCTTTCGGTTGTCGAAGGGGTTTCTTGCCACAGCGTACGCCAAGATTTTCAATGAATCTTTGAAATCTCTTTCAAGTCGTGCCTGTCTTGTTTCTTTATGCTGCTCACTACCTTCATACGTTACATCTGTAACTTCCTGCATCGCACGGTTTATTTCTGCACAGGCTGGTGTCGACAGTAGCCAAACTGATCTTTGTACCTCAGTCATTCCGTCCGTGAGTTAGTCCACCTGTTGTTTTCAAACTCCTCATAAGAACTTGTTCTATAACCAGATCTGTTGAGAGTCCAGCCCAAAATCTATTACTTCTGCGAACAACATGATAGCCTTCTCTAAACTTTGCGTAAACATTTGGATGTCTCTTTTAGATTTAACATTTTTTGAAGATAGATGCGTGTTGACTTAGCATACGCAAAATGTCCAGACGCTGCGAAAAATGGTAGCATGCTATACTCTGCCAGTAAATGAAGAAGGAAGTTTCCTGTTCTTTCGGCTTTTATGAATGTGCATAGTATTTCGACCATTTCTATGTATTGGAACCACAGTTTTGCAATTCTCGAGGAATCTAAGCTATGTTTGTAGTTCTCCAGTTTCAATCATCTTTTTGAAGACCTCCTCCTTTTCTACATCTTCCGAACTTATTTCTCCTGAGATTGATTTATCAAGTAAATCTGAGATCTGTATTAAATCGAAGTTATCAGCAAAATTGAAAACATCTGACTGAGTGTATTCTTCATCATTGTCTAACTTAATAGGGCACTCGTATATTTCTGACATCATTATTGCATGAAGGGCACCTACAACTAGTAGATGACCACGAACGGCTCGAGATATTGCTTTCCCACTTAGCATGTGGGGCACCGTGTTTTCAGCATAGACAGTTTCTAACATTGTCTGCAGTCCGGAAGAAGTCATGAGATGCCCAATAGATCCAAGGAAACTCATGGCAGTGTGGAGCCCACCAAGTCGCAACACTATTTCTTTCAAAGGGCTTGCATCATCCACACTTTCTTGGATTTCAGTTCCCTTCCAGTACAGTGGCTGATCAAATGTTAGTACCGGTGACATGTTGTAGCGCTTTGCTTGCTCAGACACAAAATGCATGGTTGACAAAATGCACGATTCGTCGCTGGATTGCATATCGATCATCGGCATGAATATAACGGAAGCCTGTCCAGGGTGCTCTCCTTTATGCACCATTTGCATAAAGCCATTCCACAGTGGTCGTTGAGGTTTCAGCATCCAGGCACAATTCCATAAAATGTTGAAGCAACTTGTTGGATCATCGGCATGAAATTGAAATTGATGCAAATCTTTGTATGTTAAGGCGCAAGAAGATTTTCTGCGCGAGCGAAATATGTGAGTTTCGATGCTGCAAATGTCCACGATCTCCTTTGATGTGACATCTATTCTTGGCACTAATTTCGTGGAAGCTACCTTGGGAGTAACTGTAACAATTATACCCATACCGTGGAATGTATTTAGACCATCGATTGTTCTAATATTGTGATCAACATTGTCACCAACATGTTGTATGAAAGATTCATTGTCAGAGCTGGGCAGTATTTAAATACATTTGTATTTAAATACGTTTGTATTTAAATACGTATTAAATACATTTGTGTATTTAGAACTGTATTTATAAATACATTGTTTTTCATGTATTTAAATATAGTATTTAAATACTTTAATGAGTATTTAAATACAATGTATTTAAATACTCAAAATATAAAAATGTAAATACTTTTACTGGTTTAATACACGTTCTGTACTAGCACAGTACGACGCGTCGACAGTGTAGTACAGCATGGTTCATGTTTCAACGTGTCAGTTCAATCAGTTGTGTGCCACTCTTAGTCGAAAGCGGTTGATTTCTTTATCGTGTGCGTGTCATGGCTTCAACAAGCAAATCCGGTGAATCAAACAGTGATATTCGCGGGAATCACTTTGACTCCCAAAAGAAACTCTCTTTCAGACAAAACTTTTGAAAGATTGGTTTTGATCCGCAGCAACCGTGAAATAAAAGAGAATTCGTAAGGTGCCTTATGTTTATGTTTACGTCTTATGTTTACGTTTATGTCTCATCTACTCATTAATTGTTACTCATTTTGCAATGATATAATGAGTATAATATGTCACTGGTTGAACATCGTAAGTTCTAAGTTCTTTTGTTTTTGTTTTTTTAAAAAGGGAAATATATAATCGGAAATTAGATTGTACTATTTCTTTATCCTTTATCAAGCATTTTATATTGTTGTTACTCATGAATTAGTGAATGCATATGTTAAAATTTGTATGTATTTAAAATGTATTTACAAATGTATTTAAATACAATTGATGTATTTTGTATTTAGTATCTAAATACATTCGTAAAATGTATTTAGTATTTAGTATTTAAATACATTTCTCCCATGTATTTAGTATTTAGTATTTAAATACATTCAATGTATTTATTGCCCAGCTCTGTTCATTGTCAATTCCTTCAATTTCTGTCTCCTGATGATACGCCGCACTTCTTTCAAACTTCTGAACCTCTGAGTAGGAAGAGCAAAATCCGTGACTGTGTAAAGAGTCAGTCAAAAATCTTGATTCAAATTGTCTATGCATTTGCACTCCCAAGCCAATCTGAAGTGGGGCAATTATTGCTTTTGGTCTGACTGCTTGCATTATTGCCTGCCCAATAGAGGCAATTCGTAGGTCACTGCTTTTGGCAACAAACATCTTTTCAAGCAGTAATCGTAAAGATTTGGGAAGAAATTCTTTGCAACGGGCACGAGATTCTATGTCTTAGGTGGATAGATACATTGCTGAAGAACTATCGCATTCTTTAATTTCACTTTTTAGCAGTTTTGCCGCAGTTTCAATAATGTGATTTTTTTCAGTTTCTACGTCATCTGATTTCTTGCTTTTATAGAAATCATAGAGAATATTCTTGGTTTTTGATCTGAATGTGACAACATTATGTTTCCCATTAATCTCCGTGATAACAATTTCATCTTTAAAATGCTCCATCAAACGACTTTTCAGCCATTTGGAAGTATATGCATGACTTGATGAATCTTTCAGATGATCCTGCATTATTGACAAAAGATCATTGATTGTGGTTTGTTCATCATCATTTTCTCGCAAATAATTCGCCACAAAAGCAAAGGCAGACTCTTGAGATTCATCATAAGGCCGACCCCTTTTTAAACTTTGACTCGTTTGTGTGTTACTATCGTATAGTTTTGGAATGCCTTTTCCAATACGAAAGTTAGTACTACATGCTTGATGATACACCGCATCTTCTGAATGTAAATTATTTACAAAGGCTATACGCCCTTTTACATCAACTGCCCAGCCATCCTTGCGCTGTTCGCAAACTTTTAGAATACTGATATCAAACTCACGATTCTTGCACATCACTTGAAAAGCTTTATTGTCCCGTTTATCTCTTTCGGTGATGCGATTTTTGCAGAACAAACAACCCAATTTGTAATTAAAGTCGTGATCAGATCTTAAACTAAGTTTAAATGCAATGGCATCAGAAGATGTGGATGCTTTCTTTTTATTGTAAGATGCAATGTTCTTCTTATTAATATATGGATCTCTACAATTCAGTGGTTCCCAACCGGTTTTGGCTTATGGCCCCCCTTAGGAACCTTATTTTTTCCCGTGGCCCCCATAAGCATTATTTTCAGTAGGTAATATGCAGATTTAACTCTATTTTACAAAATAACATTTTCCTTTGGCCCCCTTCAAATGTGCCATGGCCCCCAGGGAGCCATATGGCCCCCGGTTGGGAAACACTGCACGGTCTACATGATCTGTGTAGTTTATCTCCAGCTGTGACAAAGATGTCATCGTCTCTTTCTCTGCTAGCATTGCAAACACCCAAGGCACCTTTTTCTGTTAGTGTCACATAAAAATCACGGTCATCTATGACTTCTTTACATATTGCACAGGTTTCGAAATGTTTAGAATCCATTTTGACCTGAAACAAAATAATAGAATTAATTAATTTTATTGCAAAATTACAGTGTTAATTTTGTTTTAGAAACTGATTGGACCTGGAAGTAATTGCATTTTTAAGCGCCAAGTTTAGGACTCAGGCGTATTAAGAAACTCGGATCATATATGATTTCGCATAGCGGCCATCCTGAAAATCCAAGATGGCCGCCATGGTGGGCCTACCGCCCACCTGACAATAATCTAAGCTATGTAATTATATTCCCTGACCCTGAAAATGTATGTTTAGACACCAAAATTGTGAATCTACATATATTAGAAACGAAGATATAAGTAAATGCAGGTTTTTCACACGTCGGCCATCTTGAAAATTCATGATGGCCGTCATAATTGACAAACTAAGCATCAGACACTATTCTAATCCATTTTAATGGTTTCGTTGACCATTAAAACATACAGAATGATATATTGCAATAAGAAATTGATTGAATAGTAAAAATTTGGTGCCACTTTATTGTTACCGATGGTAGCGGCGGCCATCTTGGATTTACGGAAATTGGCCTGGCCCGTTTGTGGTAAGTTTTTATTACAGGGTGTCCCAGAATTAACTATCTATTTCAATGAAATCGGACAAATTTTTTAAAAACACACTTTTATTTATGTTTATCATGTTTAATATGTGTTAAAAATGTATAAATTTCTAAATTTTTTTCATAATTTTATTTTCATAATTTTTTCATAGTTTTTCATAGTTTTATTTTCATTCTCTTTCAGAACCCTATTAATAATGAATACACAAGAACGCATCTTTGTTGTAACATCCCGTATCAAAGGAATGCAATGTAATGAAATCAGAGAAAAATTTACAAGAAGATTCCACAGAACCGGTCCTACAGACAAAGCGATTCGTGAATTGTGAACAAATTTAAAAGAACTGGATCCGTACACGGCGAGGTGGGAAGAGGACGCCCAAGGACAGCACGTAACAGTACCGAACAGGTACGACAATTGTTTGAGGATGAACCAACAACTTCGGTTAGGGAGGCCGGTCGAAGACTCAACATATCCAAGAAAATAGTTCATAGAATCTTGCGTTCGACACTGATGAAAAAGGCTTTGATACGGGATGTTACAACAAAGATGCGTTCTTGTGTATTCATTATTAATAGGGTTCTGAAAGAGAATGAAAATAAAACTATGAAAAACTATGAAAAAATTATGAAAATAAAATTATGAAAAAAATTTAGAAATTTATACATTTTTAACACATATTAAACATGATAAACATAAATAAAAGTGTGTTTTTAAAAAATTTGTCCGATTTCATTGAAATAGATAGTTAATTCTGGGACACCCTGTATATCATTTATGTTGAGGTAAGGGTGCGAAAACAATTAAAGCCATTTCTGTTACAATTACTTCCAGGTCCAATCACAGATTGACTGGACTAAAACGTAGCTTAGCGAGGAATAGGAGGACGAAAAGATGGTACATGTTTATTTACAGACGTTTCGGAAAAGTTCAATTTCCATCATCAGTGCTAAAAAGTTTAAAATCAAATAAAAATAAATGAGTATAATAAACAAAAACAAATATATTAAAATGGACGTGCGACAATTAGCGATAATTAGCCGGAATTAATAGTAAGGTTACAATATATATTAAATTAAAAGGTTAAAAATGAAATAATATCAAGTATAAAAATGTGGATACTAAGTGAAAAATAAAACGGTTAAAAGGTGAAACAGAATTGAGGGGGTTCTTACCAAATTGTATTGTTAACGTTCGTGAGAGACTAATTGTACAGAAGATTTGGAATGATTGCTAGTTGAAAAAAATTCATATTAGAAAGACGGAGCCAGGCGGAGCGATGGTGGATTTCTTTTCACTATGAGAGTTTATTTGGCGATGTTTAAATTGAAAGCGGAACTGTAGTCGTTGAGGGTTGGCTGAATATTGAGTATATAAAGGGACTCAAGTATGCGGAGGTCGATTAGTTGGTTGGCTGAATTAACGATTTTGAAATTGGAGGGAAGTAACGGGTGGTTGTGAAGGTGGCAGTGATCCCTTATTGCTGATTTGGAGGGTTTGTTCAAGGGCTGTGAAGTTCTGGTAGAAATCCCACGATGCTCGTCCACTCTTGTTTGATATTGGCGGATGGTACTGCCAATATAGTTCGCTTTGCAGCGAACACAATTAAAAGCGTAGATAGTGGACGAAGCAAGTGGCTGGGGGGTTTTTTGTTTATGGTTAAGGTAAGATTTGATACTATTGTTGTTGGTGAAGAGAAAATTAAATTTAATTTGGGGGTAGAGCCGGGTGATAGGAGACGGAGTTCTGAGAGTATTTTGTGGCTGATGTGGTCGTAATAGGGGATTGAAAAATATTGTACGTCTTTTTTAACAGTGGGAACTTTAAGGGGGGGTTGATAAATATTATTAAGAAAGTTTCTGGTTAAAGATTGTAACAGATGTACGTAGGTTTTCGATAAATGGAAGTGCTGAATTTGTTGTTTTGTTTAGTTATTGTAATATCTAGGAAGGGTAAGGTGTTATTGGATTCGTCTTCTTTGGCGAACTTAATGTTTTTATGTTGGGAATTAAGGTAGTTAAGGAAAAGGGGGGCGTGGTTGGCATTGTGAAAGAGGAGAAAGGTGTCATCAACGTATCTTTTATATAGGTGCGGTTTATAATGAGTGGGGCAATGGAGTAGCCAGTTATTTTCGTGATGGCTGAGGAAGATGTTAGCTAAAGTGGCACTTAAGGGGGATCCCATGGCTAATTCTGTTTCACCTTTTAACCGTTTTATTTTTCACTTAGTATCCACATTTTTATACTTGATATTATTTAATTTTTAACCTTTTAATTTAATATATATTGTAACCTTACTATTAATTCCGGCTAATTATCGCTAATTGTCGCACGTCCATTTTAATATATTTGTTTATTATACTCATTTATTTCTATTTGATTTTAAACTTTTTAGCACTGATGATAGAAATTGAACATTTCCGAAACGTCTGTAAATAAACATGTACCATCTTTTCGTCCTCCTATTCCTCGCTAAGCTATGTTTCTCTAAGAACAAACCATTCAACCAAGTTATCATAGAAAGATAAGACCGAGCCACGCTGAAGAAGTACAAAGACTCCAAGAACATCTACCGAAAATGGACGAAAACAAACTGTGATCTTCATTTCTTAAACGTCTGTAAGAGCTACAATTCTTTTCTCAAATTCATTAAATTTAAGCTCTATAACAAACGACTCGACAACTCTAATATATACAAATCGTTCCAGTGCAAATTGCTAAGTAAAGAAATTAAATTTAAGCATTTGGAGCTATTGAAGAATAGGGACCCCAGCCTTCTTTAGTTAGCTTTATAAGGCTAACTAACGAAAATATCATGACCTAACCTAACCAATCGTCAAGGGCGTACAGTTAACCTAACGATTGGTTAGGTTAGGTCGTGATATTTTCGTAGTTAGCCTTATAAGCCTAACTAAAGAAGGCTGGGGTCCCTATTCTTCAATAGCTCCAAGCATTCTAATAGTAAAAACCTCCTTGCTAAATATAATCTCCTCTTAACTCAACTAAAAGAATCTGTAAGTCTTATAGACTATTTAATGTTAAAAACCAAACTATCAAAGACGCCAATATCTACCGAAAACAGATTCAGCAACGACACAATAGAAAATTAAACTATTAGGCTTAAAATCCAACCTTCAGCCCCTAAATCCCGATCAAACCATCTTTAACTTTTCTAATAGAACTCTAAGTACTAACGAAAAACGACTCCTTTCTTTAAGCCTAGATTTTAAACTGCCAAATTTTAAGATAAATTATTTTTAAACACTTTTTATCTTTCGAAAAACTCTTTCATGGTTTAAAAACAATTTCAATTGTTGGCGAGACAAAACTTCCGTTTTTAAAGTCCTCAATCACTCACATCGCTAATGAATACTTTTATAATTTTAAACCTCACAAAGTTTTTTCCCCCTTATTAATAGAAAAGACCTCTCCTGCCTAAAAGAACTATCCAAAGACGATTCTATTATTATTTCACGTCCTGATAAAGGTAAAGGCACCGTCCTTCTTAATAAATTAGACTACATTGATAAGGTTAAGAACGTTCTTAATGATTCCACCAAATTCAAAAAGATTAATGATAATCCTTTAACCCTGTCCTTAAAACTTGAAGACAAAATTAACCGTTTCCTCAGAAAACTATATGATCAGAGTAAAATTTCAGAGGGCATCTATAACCAAATACGTTCCCCGGCTCATCCCCAGGTACTCTCTATGGTCTCCCCAAAATACATAAACCCAATTTACCCATCAGACCAATCCTTCGGCCTACACCACCACAATTATAAACTAGCAAAATTCCTAATTTCTCTTTAACCCCCCTTACCCAAAACGAATATTCTGTCACCAACTCCTTCGAATTTGCCAAAGAAATTTAGACTGTAAATAATTCCAACAACCTCCATATGCGTAGATTCGACATAGTATCTCTTTACACCAACGTTCCAATTAAAGAAGCCATCGAGATCTGTATTAACAGCCTTTTCGCCAACAATCCGAACACAGTCCTGAACGTAACAAAACAAGAATTTACCAAACTGCTTATACTTGCCGCTTCAGACACTTATTTCTTTTTTAACCAACAACTTTATCAACAAACTGATTCATTAGCCATGGGATCCCCCTTAAGTGCCACTTCAGCTAACATCTTCCTCAGCCATCACGAAAATAACTGGCTACTCCATTGCCCCACTCATTATAAACCGCACCTATATAAAAGATACGTTGATGACACCTTTCTCCTCTTTCGCAATGCCAACCACGCCCCCCCCCTTTTCCTTAACTACCTTAATTCCCAACATAAAAACATTAAGTTCACCAAAGAAGACGAATCCAATAACACCTTACCCTTCCTAGATATTACAATAACTAAACAAAACAACAAATTCAGCACTTCCATTTATCGAAAACCTACGAATACAGGCCTAGGTACTAATTTCCTAAGCCACACCCCTTCGCTATAATTATAAAATAAACAGTATTAAAATTTTAATCCACCGCGCCAATCATCTATGTTCTTCGTATCTATCCTTCCACAATGAAATAGAATTCATTCATAATTTCAGCATTAATAACTCCTTCCCAAAACATCTGTTACAATCTTTAACCAGAAACTTTCTTAATAATATTTATCAACCCCCCCTTAAAGTTCCCACTGTTAAAAAAGACGTACAATATTTTTCATTCCCTTATTACGACCACATCAGCCACAAAATACTCTCAGAACTCCTTCTCCTACTCACCCTGCTCTACCACCAAATTAAATTTCATTTTGTCTTCACCAACAACAATAGTATCAAATCTTACCTTAACCATAAACAAAAAACACCCCAGCCACTTGCTTCGTCCACTATCTACGCTTTTAATTGTGTTCGCTGCAAAGCGAACTATATTGGCAGTCCGCCAATATCAAACAAGAGTGGACGAGCATCGTGGGATTTCTATCAGAACTTCACAGCCCTTGAACAAACCCTCCAAATCAGCAATAAGGGATCACTGCCACCTTCACAACCACCCGTTACTTCCCTCCAATTTCAAAATCGTTAATTCAGCCAACCAACTAATCGACCTCCGCATACTTGAGTCCCTTTATATACTCAATATTCAGCCAACCCTCAACGACTACAGTTCCGCTTTCAATTTAAACATCGCCAAATAAACTCTCATAGTGAAAAGAAATCCACCATCGCTCCGCCTGACTCCATCTTTGTAATATGGATTTGTTTCAACTAGCAATCACTCCAAATCTTCTGTACAATTAGTCTCTCACGAACGTTAACAATACAATTTGGTAAAAAAAACCTCAATTCTGTTTCACCTTTTAACCATTTTATTTTTCACTTAGTATCCACATTTGTATACTTGATATTGTTTCATTTTTAACCTTTTAATTTAATATATATTGTAACCTTACTATTGATTCCAGCTAATTATCGCTAATTGTCGCACGTCCATTTTAATATATTTGTTTTTGTTTATTATACTCATTTATTTCTATTTGATTTTAAACTTTTTAGCACTGATGATGGAAATTGAACTTTTCCGAAACGTCTGTAAATAAACATGTACCATCTTTTCGTCCTCCTATTCCTCGCTCTCTCTCTCTCTCTCTCTCTCTCTATATATATATATCATGGTAAGATGCGCCTCAGTGGTGTAGTGGTTAGCGTCGCTGACTACGAATCCATCGGCCCCGGGTTCGAGACCCGGTGACGGCAGCCGGCGCGCAACAAAACCCAGCTGTTCATCCTTCCACACACAAAAGAAAGTGGATGGTAGATAAATGGGTAACCTGGGTGGCCTAGTGGCTAAGACGCTAGGGCTGATGGGGCGTGGTCGGATTCCACGTTAAACTGTAGGTCTAAGGTGGAGTGAAAAGCTTGACCTTCGTCAGAATGAACAATTCGGGCGGAAGCTAACCAAAGGTAAGGTGATATATATATATATATAATATATATGGGCTACGTCGTGGCCGATGTCGTAACACCGTTTCCCGGAGATCAGCGAAGTTAAGCGACATTGGGTCTGGGTAGTAGTTGGATGGGAGACCGTCCTCTGCACCCAGATTATGTAGCGACCCGTGGTTCGGATTCCACGTAAAGCTGTAGGTCCCCTCCGTCATATGACCTTAGATGTTGCGAAGGAGGTTAAACAACCCCAATTAAAAAAAAAAAAACTATATATATCATATACACGGCACGTCACTCCTCTTCTACAAGTTGAGTCTGTCATGGGGGTGGGAGACCCTAGTCGATCTGCGGGGTTGATGCAGGCCCCTCGCCACGGGGGGGGGGGGGGGGGGGGGAATGGGGCACTGCCCCCCCCAAGTCAAATAACTATCATCAAAACTAAAGCTGAATGGTTTATGGTTGTGGTTTACAATTCGTCTAATTCAAATTTACTAAATTCTCTCTCTCCTTGAATATCGATCTGAATGTGAAAATACGAACGTGGTGTACCAATTTAGATGTTTGGAAAAAGACTGTAACTTCTTTTACCGAGTCGTGGGTTCGAACCGCAGTGCTGCCTGGAGCTGGGCGATCGTCTTTTCTGTATCTTACGTCACGACGAAACGTCGGGCCGCCACCCCTCTTTAATTGACTCGGACTAAGGTAGTCCAGGCTCGGGCCTCTATTCCCCACTTCCTTGAAATATGCGAGATATGGATCTTTACCCATTTTTTTTCATTTTTTACTACACCACTTCACGTGATACCCCCAAAATTTAACAAATAATTAGTTTTGGTCCGTTATTTTTCTATTAAAGATCACCTCCAGAACTGGTTTGTGGATTTTCTCTCAACCAGTGGCGTAACTTGGCATAAGCATTATAAGCACGTGCGTATAGTTTAAAACAAAATTTGCGTTCGGTTACAGGATAATACCTTTTCATTTGTATTACTCTATTGAGAATCTCTGCGTCTCGATCCTACGCCGTCAACACCGTCCTCAAGGGTTTGATTTAACAAGACTCCGTCACATCGGACTCGTTTTTGATTAGATCAAATCAGTGATTTTATGCGTATTTCAACCATCATTTTAATATTCTATGTTTCATTCATTTGTGTATTGGTTTATATGTTATTCACTCGTATATTTATTTATTATCTAATTATTTTATTATTTATCATTTGTTTATAAATAAATAGTTTTAATATACTTTCTTGCGACGTTTGATTTATTTTCGATTTCACGACCTTGAATTAATGGCTACGCCCATTCGTCAACCATGATGGGCTCAGCTGAAACTATCCTTATTTTCAGTATTTTTCAAGAACTATTTTCTTACTACTGTTACATCAGTATATCTCAAATACTTTAAGACTTTGAATACCAAAATTGTTTTCATTTTTAATTTACGAAATTTGCTGGAAATAATCTTGAATTCCGGAATATGAAATTAATATACGTGACGTGTAAGTGAAATTGGAAAATATAGTTGTATCGAAATTAGGATCTGTTCACTTTCAGCTCTTAAGTTCAGGGTGAAGATATGAAATGAGAGTTCTCCTAAACTGAACCCCCGGACTGCTGTTGACGTAACCGAACAATTGTTTTGTATCTCTGCTCTACTACATTCAGGATAATTTTAGGTTACACTTTTTATTTAAAATCCTTTTATTTTTATTTTTAGGACAATTTAGTTTTATTTACAATTAAATTTCTACCAAAGTTGTATTAAAATAGATTAAATGAAATATATTTTTGTTATATATATATATATATAATATATATATATATATATATATATATATATATATATAAATATAAAAAAACTATGCGCGGTTTGAGCGGAGTTGAGCGGAGTAACAAATATCTCTTTAGCACAGTCGCCTGTTATGATTGGCTGTCTCGCGTAAAGTGGGTGGAGCCAATGTCTCCCTCTCAGTCGCCCGTTAGGGTCGGATCTTCTCAAGATAAACGGCGTTAAAGATCACGAAGTTATCACAAGCCCTACCCGTAGGGTAGGAAGCCGAAGGCGCGGTTTGTTTCATAAATAAAACTTTGAAATGTTTTTTTTTCCTAGAATTCCTTCGTGTTTAAGCAACAAAATTTCGCAGTAAGCAAAAAGAATGTAACCAAATTGGTGAAATAAAAAAAGTGGTTCATGGTCTTCCTTTCCATTAATGTTATATTCTACTGATTAATAATATCGCAAACTTTTCATGAACAATAAACATTTATGAACCACGATTTAAAAAAGGGTTTCACCTCTTTGTTCTATTTCTTAGCCAATTAAGATGCCTGAAATGAGAGGCTTCTTGGTACAAAATTAAATGAGAAAAGATTAACTATTACTAATGATCTTGATTAAAGTGCTTTGTAAAGGAGATATCTCGATTCATTTGAAGCAAACCAGCCATCATTGGGAAACCAATATATCATATTCCATCTTTTCATTAGCTCAATTTTTTTTCTTCATTAATTTTAACTCATCAGTAACTTCAACTGAACTAAATGTATTTTACTTTCTACCACTTCCAACTTAATGATACTAGCGGAGCGACCCGGCATTGTCGGGTGGATGTTGAACGTTATATATATATATACACATTTCAACTGCAAAGAACACGCAGTATAAATAACGTAAAGAACGACGCTTGTATAGGTTTCTGCGCGTATGTAGAGGAATTACGACTTCTGATTGAGTGAGGACCATGGTGTAGTGGTTATCATATCGACCGGCAATCGGAAGATCCCGGTTCGATTCCCGGGTGGTTACCTCATTTTTTTCATTTGTTCGTCTCTCTCTTCTCATCTTGCGCGGAATGTTTTCTCCTATACAAGCGTCGTTCTTTACGATATATATATAGATATAATATATATATATATATATGCCAGGTTAGGTCAAATGAATGCCCGGTTAGGTTAATTGAATGCCCGGTTAGGTTAATTGAATGCCCGTTAGATCAACTGATTTCCCTGATTAGGTTAATTAAATGCCCGGTTAGGTCAACTGAATGCCCGATTAGATTAATTGAATGCCGGGTAGGTTAATTGAATGCCCGGTTATGTTAATTGTATGCCCTTGACGAGGTTAGGTTAAGTTGTGATATTTCGTTAAAGCTAACGAAAATATCACGACAGCCTAACCAATCGTCCAAGGGCGTACAGTTGACCTAACCGGGTATTCATTTAACCTAACCGGGCATTCAACACCCAGGTGCACAACCTCGGGACCTAATCAATATATGTGTGAAGTTTCATGTTTGTAACTGCTTCTATTTTGGACCTATGGCTGTAACACACACACACACACACACACACACACACACACACACACACACACACCACCACGTCCTTTTATTATTATTGATGAGTAAAAGGAACGCAAAATTGCATCTTTGACGCAAAATTGAATCTTTGAAAAGTTTTATCTTCCATTTTTAACTGGAAGGTGATTCAAATGTTTTCTTGGAGATAGACGCACAGTTTGTCTTTATTATTAATTAATTAATTAATATAACTTTGGTGTTTAGTTGATGCAAGCGCTACGCCTCCGATATAGAAGCATACGTCCACTCTGGCCTCATTATTTCCGTCAAAATTACTCATTTCTTTTAGGGTTTCTTTTGCGCTTCTTCTTCGTTTTGTCTACTTCTGGTGGAGGAGCTACTGACGCCATCAAATGTACCATTACTTTCAACACAGTCGTAAGAAACAAGTTGGGTTTAAACGATGATTCTAACTCCTTTACCTACAATAAATTAAAAATAACGGCTGTTCATCTAATATATGGAGTGACATAGAACCCATTTCGGTCTCTGGGTGCGTCTTTTCGCAATTTAGCCTTCGCTCTGGATGTAAAAGGTAACAACCTGGAAACTCATTTCCACACTGGATGGGGTTGAGAATGTCTCATGGGACACCTGAACCCGACAGGGTGAGTGTCCGACCCACCAGCCCAACCTTAGAGCCAGTTGCTGAGAGCGAATCCAGGGTCTTCCCGCCCAGATTCCGCTACTGGGAGCTCATTCAACATTTTTACCGTGCCTGTAACGTTCTCGGTTTTGTTAATTTCATGTTTTGTAAATGGTAAAGACTGCTAAACGCATCGCTCCGACCTGAAAATGTTATCGTCATCTCCTGCAGCTTCTACCGGAGTCCTTAATGTGAAGCTTCCGTGTTTGCGGCTTCCGTAATAGTTTGCTGACGTTTTGCTGAGAAGAAAGTGTAAGTGACAGGAGAGGAGGGCTAAAGGGCGATGTTGTACGGGTGAAGATGAATGGCGTGACTGAAAATAAACTTCACCGCCATAATTACACTACAATGGAGAGAAAAAGATTTATAAAAAGACTGAAAAGAAATATTTGCTAAAGTAAAACTTAAAAGTTTACCGGAAAAACTTAAAGAATTTTTTTAAAAAAAAATCAATCTTTTTAATATACAGGGCTATTCAAAGTGATTCATCCGATTTCAACTGAGAATACTTCCGTACCTATCAACCGTGCATCAACTTGGCATACACCACATGAAAGAGGAAATCTCCGAGTTTTAGAAGATCACCGTGAGAGGGCTCCAAAGTCAAGCCGTGGCCTAGCCTAGCAACAAACAGTCAGTGTGAAAATGGCGTCCGCACAGCAGAAGGCGTTTTATGTGTTGCAGTTTCGAGCTGTAATCGGTAGTCACACTGCAGCGTGAGTTTCGTCGACGTTACAGAACAGATCCACCGGGTGCTCAGAACATCCGTCGGTGGTATCGGCAGTTCGAGGAAACAGGATGTTTGTGTAAAGGCAAGTCCACAGGACGACCGCGCGTGTCTGAGGATAATGTGCAAAGAATCAGAGAGAGTTTCCAACGTAGCCCGAGGAAATCAACAAACCGCGCCAGTCGAGAATTGGGACTTCCTCAGACGACTGTTTGGCGTGTTTTGAGGACGGCGCTTGCATATGAAGCCATACAGGTGCAACTGTTGCAGGCTCTACGGCCAGGGGACAAGTTAAAACGACAGAACTTTTGCGATCTTATGCAGGAGGCTATGGAGGTTGACGAATTTGCTCCCCGCCTGGTGTTCAGTGACGAAGCAACTTTTCATTTAAGTCGCAAGGTGAACCGTCACAACCTTCGCATATGGGGCACGCAACAACCACATGCAACAATCGAGCACGAGCGCGACTCACCTAAAGTTACACCTTCTGTGCCATTTCCCGGCAAAGGTTTACTGCCCCTTCTTTTCATGGAAAACACAGTGACTGGTCACTCCTATCTGGATATGCTACAGAACTGGTTATTTCCCAATTGAACGAAGATTCCGGCGACTACATTTTCCAGCAAGATGGGGCGCCGCCTCATTGGCATTTGGTTGTTCGCCGTTTTCTCAACGAAGTGCTCACTCGCCGTTGGATTGGTCGCAGTGGGCCCCATGACTTGGTGCTCCACAGCTGGCCCCTAGGTCGCCGGATCTTACAACCGTGCGACTTCTTCCTTTTGGGGGTACGTTAAGGATACTGTGTACGTGCGACCGTTGCCCAAATCTTGGATAAGCTCCGAACTCGCATTTTTACTGCCGTAGAGTCAGTGACAATGGACATGCTGGAGCGAGTATGGGAGGAATTCGACTATCGTGTCGACGTTGCTCGTGTAACTAGGGGAAGTCACATAGAGCATTTATGAGGTGAGAGACAAATTTGGACAGTTTTTCTTTTGGATTGATGTATCACAAATCACTCTGTATTGTAAACATTAAAAAATATTCTCATTTGAAATCAGGTGAATCATTTTGAATTGCCCTGTACTGTATATGAAGAAACGAGTAGGGTAGGGCTCGACTCTCGATTAATCGGTTTAATAGGGCGGTCGACCTTCCCGGTTGATCGAAAAACACGGTTGATCGGTGTGTGTGTGGTGGGGGGGGGGGGGGGAGGGCCAAAAAAGAAAATGTAAGTATAAAATGATATTTTATTATTTACAAATAATATACTGTAATATATTTTTTAAACATGTACATATACTATACTGTATGCAGCCTTGAAAAAAGAAATGCTTTACCTGTTCCCACTTCCCTCCTCATTACTCCCTATGCTCATGAAGTAAGGGGTGGGAGATCTTGTAAAAATTAATTTTGTAGGCAATAATAGCTTGTTTGATTTTTTGGGTAATTTTTTTTCGGGTAATCCCGGATGATTGGGGGTTACCCGAATGATAAGGGGGTGCTGGTTCTCTTCGTAAAACCCGGTTGATCGTGACCACGGTTGATCGCGAGCCCGGTTAATTTAAAACCTACTGTATAATTTAGGCCGGGTCGAAAATGGGAAATTTTTTTATTTCTTAAAAAGTACACTATGTGAGAAGTTTCATTTTATCATCTTAACAAAATATTAAAATATCAAGCATGTGCTACCCCTGCTACCCCTAGTACACCCCCCCCCTTTTTTACTCTTATATTTGCATATATTTAAATGGGAAAAAATTTTATTCCTTAAAAAGTACACTATGTGAGAATTTTTTTTTTATCACTTTAACAAGATATTAAAAAATCAAGCATGTGCTACCCTACTACCCCTATCACATGCCCCTCGTCCCTTTTTTACTTTCATATTTGTATATGTTTAGTGTTGTTATATGTTACATGATAAGTTGTTTGTTTAATGCTTGATATTTTTATGTTTCAGATAAATAGAAATAATTTTTCAGATAAACAAAAATAATTTGCATTTGCTTTAATTATAAATTTGAATTATCATAAATTATAAATTACATATAATTTGATTTTACTTCTGAATATAAACTATGACTACTAGAAGCAAGTCCTCAAATGCAGCCTTTGGATATCTTACGGAATTCCCAGCAGCCATGACTCCTTCAAAAGCAGATGTTGTGAGACACTACCTTTTTGTGCGCCGTCGTGAAGAAGCTAAATCAAAAGGATCAGCAACTGCTAATGATTGTTACAGGGTTGTTGTAAAAGATAGAAGAAGCCTCAAAATTGAACAAGGTGCCGTTACATCGAAGAAATGAAAGTTTTGCCTTAAAAGTAGCTCAGTATGATGAAATGTTTGATATATCTTCTTGTGAATGCTATGATAAGGGAATTGATAGGAAATCTTGCAGGTTTAAGGATAAAATACCAATGGCAGACTGGAAGTCTTTTGTGGGTCAAAAACAAAGAAAAAAATCAGTTAGGATAAATTGATCGCATAGCTATTTCAACAAAGAAGAGATCTTTAGCAAGAGCCTAAGAAGCACAAAACCGTCAACTAAAAGCACAAGAAGAAATGACTGAAGCCACCGATGTTTTACCATCGGAATTTATAGAAAATACCGAAGAAGACATGGATGTAGATTCAGAGAGTCAGAATGTAGATTATGAGGCCGATTTACAATTGACTGAGAATATTCAGAACAGGCACTCCTATAAAAACCTAGCATTAACAGCAGATCGTTATCGTGTAAGTTGTAGAGCTGCAGCTGCAATAGTCAATGCAGCTTTAAAAGATATGTGGATCCTTAATCACACCAACATGCTTGACAGAAAGAAATTAGAAAGAGAAAGAAATCGCATGGGAGATAGCTTCTTTTCCATGCCACAGTCAAAGTGTGGAAAGGGCAGTGAACCTAATAACAAAGGCAGGTCAGGAAAGAATAGGATATGGCAACCGTCAAAAGTTTATCTTAAACTCATTAGAATCAAGGCGAAAACCGCCCAAATTTCAATGGAAGGCCCAATGGAATGAGTAAGAAACATATGAAATAAAATTTCCTAATGATATTGAAAATTTCTTCCCTTTTGATGTGTAAGGAACAATGAAAAAGTGAATTGAATTTTAACACATTTACTATGTCTCTAATTTTTTCTTCTGAATATATTGTTGTACTTAATTCATTTCATAATACTGTACATTATTAAATAAAATATTATACGTTTAATAAAGATTTTATGTCATCAAAAAACCTGAACGTAGAGTAAGTCTCGTAAATGGAATATTCTTCAATATAGGTCAAAAAGTGAAAAATTGTGCCAGGGTAGGAGGCTTTAAACAGCGAAATAATTTGAGGGGGATTCCTGTGTTCCATTCAAACCCCTCACAATATGTACCTTTCAATATAAAATTTCGACCCGGCCTACTGAGTGTATATGACTAATTTTTAATACTGTTTTTATCAAAAGACTTTATGCTGAAAGATCAATAGATGAAGTTAAACGTTCCTCTCATGCTTTGAAAACACTGAAAATGAACATTTCTGTTGATGGTTTTTTAGTTAAAAAAAAGGGATTACCTGAAGAGCAGGGCCCCCAGCCTTCGTTAGTTAGTTTTATAAGGCTAACTAACGAAAATATTACGACTTAACCTAACCAATCGTCAAGGGCGTACAGTTGACCTAACGATTGGTTAGGTTACGTCGTGATATTTTCCTTAGTTAGCCTTATAAGGCTAACTAACAAAAGCTGGGGGCCCTGATCTTCAGGTGATCCAAAAAAGCTCAAATGAGTTTGTGTCAGCATGCGAGTGTGTTGTACACTTTATAATGATTAAGAATTTTTTACTTTTTTTCATACGCATGGAAAAGTCATGAACGTTTATAAAAGAACCGTGATTGGTCTATATCGACCAATCATAGATCTTCCTCCGAATATAAATATTTATTAGTATGCAAATTTTCAGCTAAATCACGTGGGGTCGTCCATTTGGAAAAGATCCCATGTATACAATGGTCTCAGTTCTATTACATTCAAATTTAGTGAAACTCGCTGATGCTTATATATATTATAATAATGAGTATAATGCGGTTACATTAATTCTTAGTTAAACAGGTATAAAGGTGTGAAATAAGAATATTTTAACATTCTAAATTGTCTTTCTACCGTTGCAAAACACTTTAAAAATACTATCATTGTATAACACATTAATTTGTAGCCTCTCCGTTTTCTTTAGATACTAGAAGAATATTAAACCTCGGTAAACGATGCTTTATTTTTCAAAGTTTTCTGGGTCACCTGAAGATTAGGGCCCCAGCCTTCGTTAGTTAGCCTTGTAAGGCTAACTAACGAAGGCTGGGGGCCCTGATCTTCAGGTGATCCAGTTTTCTTTTATTCCACATAAAACAATTTCTCTCTCCGAATTCAGCATAAGTAATATAACCTAGTTTAGGCATAGTCCAATATTAGACTATGACTTTAGGTTAGTGTGTGCCGAGTTAGAGATAAGAAAATCCAGATTGGTTAAAAAATCTATGTCACTGGATTTATTTTTTATTTGAAAACATTATTGAGTGTTGTTTAGTATGGTATAAAAGTATCCATTATCATAACGTTTGGAAAGCATGAAATCACTTGGGCCTATCGGTAATGTTAATATTTAGCCGTTTAAATTAGCAACATCGTATATCCTATATACTGCTGAGCTAAAATGTGTTTGTGTGTTTGTGTGTCTGGCTGTCCGCTTTCTTCGGAACCGTGCACAGCCTAAACGGCACATCGGAAAATTCTGCAACCACCACAACTGATAGCCCATGATAGCTGGTGAGGGAAGCTATATTTATGGGACCTCTTTGCGAGAGACCCGTGCCCACGTCGGGCTAGCATCATGAAAAGAAAAACTATGGTATTTGTCATTTACCATTACTTATTCGGACTATAGTGGATTTAATTTTCCAGAGAGTTCCTTGTTCCATGCACGGTCTGTGTTTTAACATATAAGTTTCTCAGGGGACCATTCTGAGTTTGTGTATATTAAACGGACGTGTTACGTGCCTTGAAAAGTGGACGCTCAATGTCCCCGGTTGAGGTTTAAGTTTTTTTTTTTTGGCTAAAAATACAATATTTACCCCTTTTTCTTTGATTTATTCAATCCGACGTGAATGCAACGAGTCTTTTTACTTATATCGAGGTTCTGAATGTAGTGGGACTAGGCTTGCTTTAAAACCCTAGATCCATGAAAAAAAAAACTATGGTATTTGTCATTACCATTACTTATTCGACTATAGTGGATTTAATTTTCCCAGAAGAGTTCCTTGTTCCATGCACGGTCTGTGTTTAACATACATATTATATATATATATATATATATAATATATATATATATATATATATATATTATATATTCCACGTTAAACTGTAGGTCTAAGGTGGAGTGAAAAGCTTGACCGTCGATGAAGAATTCGGGCGGAAGCTAACCAAAGGTGTGTGTGTGTGTATATATATATATATATATAATATATGTCGCGCATATATATAAGCCGCTTTTTATTATTCACATTTATTCAAATTTGTCGTTCAATATTTTATTCTTTTACAATCTTCGTTTATAATCTTATAAAAGATGTAAAATAAAATACAAAAAAAAGTTCATCTTCTAATAATTCTGTTTGCTTTTTTTTTTTTTTTTTTGATTCATACATAAAATCACAAATAAATCCATTCAAAGTTGTGCAGTCATTTACACAAAGTTAATGAAAATGAAAAGGAAAAGGTTTATTGGCAAACTATAGTCCAGAGTACAGTCCATAAATGAAAGGGTTAACAATGAAGATAATTTGTAGAGCCTTAACTATAATAAGCGACAGCAAAGCAATCGTAATGGTTATGCAACCAAGTTTCAACTCAAAATTAGTCGAACGAAGGTATATCACTGTTTCAGTTAGTATTGCATATGAAACTTAGATTTCTTAAAAAAACCGTGTCACGCAGAAATTCGTAAGATTTGAACAGCACACTATTTACGGAAGGAGCGTAAGTCGATCAGAGTCAAGGAAAAAATAGAACAGCAATTTTAGATGGTTCTCAGATTTATATTCTTGAAAAAATGGGTGGGATTTTATAGTTTATACACTGCTAATTCTACTAAAGCCCACAGATCATTTCAAGGCATACCTAATTTTAGTGTGCAGTGGATAACCAATTTGCGCAGTAGTAATTTCAATTTGTGCAGTGATAAATTGAAAATCCTGCGCAGTGATAAATTAGTTTCGTATGCGATATAGAACCTAAGTATCACTGCACAGATTTTCAATTTATCACTGCGCAAATGAAATTATTACTGCGCAAATTGGTTATCACTGCGCAAATTGAAATTATTACTGCGCAAATTGGTTATCACTGCACACTAAAATTAGGTATGGTTTAAGGGTGCAGAATTCCTATTTATGAGATCTGATTCGTACAATTGGGTTATAACTGAACCAATCACAAGTTAAGTAAACTTATCTTGGGTCATGACCCACAGTCATTCATTCTAGATTAAGGTTTCTGAAATTCTGAAAAAGAGTTTTTAATGTTCGCCAGCTCAAAACAGGTGTAGAGTTCATCTTTCTCGGAGAGGTATTTCTAATGTTTACATCTCAAATTCCAGATGTGGCGTTAAACTTTCTCAAACGAGGAATTTACGTGCGAAATAAAATTGTGAATCTTTGTGCGTTGGTTGAACGCTTTTGTGCACGCAAGTTCTATATACATAACGTTGCGTTGGAATAAAAACAAAACAGAAAATGATGAACTCATTGCATAACTGCATATTTTCGATTTCCATATCAACCGAGTTGATATATATATATATATATATATATATATATATATATATATATATATATATATACAGGGTGTCCCATAAGTCCGGCATCAAGGAAAAATAATAAAAAAAGGCAAAACAAAAGCTTTTATTTACAGAACGTGCTCAATATGTATTGTTCCGTAGCCCATTCACAAAATTCCATCCGCCGGTCGGGATCATCTTCGCTTAATTTCTGTAGGATCTGAAGTTTATATGGATGCCATTTGTGAGCCTGAAGAATGCGATGGATGCTACTTTTCGACACGGACAATCGCCGAAGAGACTTATTGGAACTTCTGTTAAAATGAGCCAGGATAGCAGTCGCTGTATCATCGTCAGTGGACCTCCTTGAAGGTCCACTGCGTGGTTTATCTTCTATGGATCCTCTTTCCTTAAACTTTGCAACAAGTCTCTAACACAACTCTGTGTTATTGGCTTGCGGTCTGGATGCAGTCTTTGACTCCGATTTCCTATGAGTAGAATTATCTGGATTCGTTCTTCCTTGCTCACAGACATTATGGCCTGTAGAAAGAGAAAAATATGAATTATGGTTTGTAGAAATAGAAAAATATGAATTTCTCCTATGATGCCCGACTTATGGGACACCCTGTATATATATATATATATATATATATATATATATATATATACATATATATAGGGTAGTGCAAAAGTCACGCATCATAGTAATTTTCAGTGTTGATTATAATATATTATTTTTTTTTTTAGGTAGGGGATGGCTGCGAAATTAACAATAGACGAAAGGGTCTCGTCTATTGTTAATTTCGCAGCCATCCCCTACCTAAAAGGAAAAAAAATATGGTCAAAACTGAAAATTCCTATGATGCGCGACTTTTGCGCCACCCTATATATATATACAGTATATATATATATATACGTCCAGATTATGTAGCGACCCGTGGTTCAGATCCCACGTAAAGCTGTAGGTCCCCTCCGTCATATGACCTTAGATGTTGCGAAGGGGGTTAAACAACCCCAATTAAAATATAATGTTATAATGTTTCAGACCAACAAAGACCCTAGGATCCGCTCATGGCTGGTCTACCTAACTGTGTTCGTGTATTGTGTATATCCTCCGTGGTGGCGGAGGGGACCTACAATTTTACGTGGGTTCCGAACCACAAGAACATAAGAAATTTATGTAAAAACTGCCGGTAAATTGGCAACGACCAATTTTTACGAAACTAAATAATTATCAATTTAAAACTAATTAATTATCGATTTAAAACTAAAGATAGAATCTCTGATCCAGAGGATCAAGTCATAATAGACTACTATCCACAAATATGTTACACTCTATATCTATTTATAAAGGACATGCAAATATATCGGATCCAAAGAATCCAGTCAATTTCATTACGGTATCCATCAAGTCACGGTCCATATCGATAGCGGACCAAGTCAAAATTTACAATCATATACATTACAATATATACACTAGGGTGGCCCCTATTTTTCAACTTTTGAAATTACTTGCTCCCAACCCCTAATCTTCTTCCAATATATAAAAAGTGCTCTCTGCAAAATTTAGCTCAATTGGGCTATATTAAGGTGGCCCCCAAAGGCCCTAAAATTTCAAAATTCACGCTAATTGGTATTTCTAATATAAAACCTTTATAATTCATTTGCAAACTTTGTTTGGGAAAATAATCACAAAGCATAATCGAACTTTCTAGAACCTTCCAGAAGCGGTTTTTTTACGCACTTATGATACTTTTCAATTTCCGTGAATATCTCGTCCATATATATATATATGATACTTTTCAATTTCCGTGAATATCTCGTCCAATTTTGGTTTTAAGTAAATAATGGTTATAACTAAATTTATTGTAAATTGAATTCTCTTTCGATCATATTCTATATTTCTTTCGAATAAAACACTGTAAAGAAGATAAAAACGGTTTTATATGAAAAAATATCTATTGTTAAAATCTGAAACTTTAGGGCCTTTGGGGGCCATCTTAGTATTGTCTGATTGAACTGAAATTTTACACAGGGCATTTTTACATGGATTAGAACAACTTTGGCGGTTGGGAGATGAAAAATATTTCATTTCAGAAAATCACATACAACTAAGGGCCACCCTAATATACACTTACGAGAAAAAGAGTAGGTGTGGCTGTAAAGACTGTACAGTAATGTAGAAATGTGTGTGCACCCATTTTGGGTCTCCCATTTAAAAGTGTTTGTGGGGCAAGTGAAGATCATGAGTTTTTCCATACCTCACAGTACTATGGGGGGCACCGCTCGGCAGAGGAATCTCTTTAAATGGGGTGTGTAAGGACAGAGAGTATCCCCTAACCCAAGACGCTGCCTCCCTATATCCCACAACACTTGTGTTGAGCTGTGGGATCTATCCCCAGAAAGCCTTAATTTTACTACCTTAAACTATACCCTTTCTATCAACATATGCGTCTAATCGATTTTTAAACATGTTTATAGACGTGCTACTAATTACTTCTACCGGCAAACTATTCCAGCTATTTACTATTCTATGCGTAAAAAAGTTTTCGCAACTGCTGTCTCGAACCTTCTACTTGTCAACTTACACCCGTTATTTCTAGTCCTATTATATTGAGATATTTCGAAAAAGCTATCTCTATCTACGTTATCGAACCCATTCATAATTTTGAAAACCTGGATTAGATCACCCTTAACCTCCTGGTCTCGAGTGTTGTCAATTTTAACTCCTTAAGCCTATCCTCGTACGACTTTGACCTAAGCGACGGAATCATCTTAGTTGCTCGTCTTTGAACTCTTTCGATTTTGTCTATATCTTTGCGCATATACGGATTCCAAAATTGGACCGCGTACTCCAAATGGGGTCTAACTAATGATTTATAAAGTGGAACTATAATATCGCGCGATTTGTACTCAAAATTTCGAGCTATAAAACCTAACACTTTGTTCGCCTTATTGACCGCTGCTGTACTTTGTTTCGCTACTTTTAAATCACCAGTGACTATAACTCCTAAATCTTTTTCCTGCTCTACGCTTGTTAAATCTTTCCCTGACATACTATACGCAAATTTACCGTTACGCGAACCTATATGCAAAATTTTGCACTTATCAACGTTAAATCTCATTTGCCATGTGACTGACCAATCAACGATTTTATTCAGATCTTCCTGAATTTTACCTCTATCTTCGTCATTAATCGCCCTACCACCCAGCTTCGTGTCATCCGCAAACTTTGAAACTGTACTGACTAGGCCGACATCTAAATCGTTAATATATATAAGAAAAAGCAAGGGGCCCAATACAGAACCCTGAGGAACGCCACTCGCTACATTAGCCCAGCACGACTCCGCTCCATCAACGACCACCCTCTGTTTCCTGCCTCGCAACCACTCTTCTAGCCAATTTATTACTACACCCCTGATTCCATGAGCCTTAGTTTTTTCAATGAGTCTTTTGTGCGGCACGGTGTCAAACGCTTTTTGAAAATCTAAATACACTACATCAACCGCCCGATGTCTATCGTAAACGTCAACCACGCTTTGGAAAAATTCTAAAAGATTAGTTAAGCAAGATTTGTTTCGCCTAAATCCGTGCTGCGTATTTCTAACAAGTTTATGGTATTCTAAGTGTTCGACTATACGATCCCTAATTATTGATTCCAAAAGCTTACCTACAACAGACGTTAAACTGATTGGCCTATAATTTCCCGCCGCACCTTTATCGCCTTTCTTAAAGATAGGTGTTACGTTTGCTAACTTGAAATTATCTGGTACGCACCCCTCAGAAATAGACGCATTAAAAATCTTTGTTAGCGGCACAACAATGCTATCTTTTAATTCTTTTAGTTGTATGGGATATATGGAATCCGGACCCGGTGATTTACGCGTTTTCATTTTATCAATATAGCGCATTACTTCCCCTTCACTAACGACAATATTATCCAAAATATTACCATTATCAAAAGGTATTATGTCTATGACCGTAGGGATATTCGTTACATCTTCTATAGTAAAAACTGACGTAAAAAATTCGTTTAGCAAGGTAGCCATTTCCTTGTTTTCAGAGACTAGATCTCCATTTACATTTTTTAATGGACCTAAGACACTTTTTACTGGATTTCTATTATTGACGTATTGAAAGAATCGCTTGGGGTTTTCTTTACCGTCACGATCTATGGAGATTTCAAATTCGCGTTTTGACTTTTTTATTACACTTTTAGCTTCACACCTTAGAGATATGTAGTTGTTTCGTAACAACAGATTATCTTTATCTTTATATATATATATATATATATATATATATAATATACACACACACAGTGGTGGGCACCGTTAACCAAAAAGTTAACTTCGATAACGATAATCCGTTAACCCCAATTTTTAACTCCGATAACGATAATCCGATAATTTTACTACAAAGTTAACGGAAGTTAACGATAATCCGTTAACGATAACTATTTATTTACTAACATTTAAAAAAATCAAGGAAAAAAGCTTTAAAACCCATAGAAAATGTTTATTTATGCAAAATCCAACAATAAATAGGTATTTAACTGTATTTTTATCAAGCTTTGCAACTTTTTTGCTTAATAACTTTTTTTTTTTTTAATAAAAAATGTACTGATTACATGTTTTGAAACCCTTGTAACCACTAACCATTAACTAAATTTTAATTTACCAGAGAATTATTATGGCGGGAACTGAAAGGTAAAATTAAATTTTAGGCACATTTATTAAAGACTATGACACAATGTGCTGGTTGCCCTTCAGAAAGACCAACTTCTCAAAGTTAGGCCCAACTGCCAGTCTTGACCTCTTGGGCCTCAGGATGTCCTTGCCGAGAGAGAAGAGCCGTTCCACTGCGGCAGAGGACGGGATTGGCGTATTGTACTTCAGGAAGAGGTTGATGAAGATCTGCTCCTCCATGAAGTCAGAGTCGGCCATGTCTACCTTCCCATCAGTGTCCAGCCAAGTGTCGACAAGCCTCTTGGCCTTCTGCTTGACACTGGTACTTGAGCCACCGGCCGTCCACCCAGCGAAGAGGTCGTCAGGCATGCTGCTGTCACTAGAGCTGGTGGTGCTGTCAACGTTCCGGTTCCTCAGTGCTCTCTCGA
This sequence comes from Bathynomus jamesi, assembly GCA_023014485.1. Classification (NCBI taxonomy): domain Eukaryota; kingdom Metazoa; phylum Arthropoda; class Malacostraca; order Isopoda; family Cirolanidae; genus Bathynomus; species Bathynomus jamesi. The sequence continues at coordinate 419,954 of JAJOZX010001260.1, forward strand.
CCTCGTCCTCCATGGTGGCCCTGACAGAGACAGTTTGGTCGCTGTCGAACCTGCGCAGCCAGTGGAGCCGGAACTTTGGGTGGAAGGCAGTCATTACTATAAATTAATTTTTCTCAACCGTACATTTTACCATACGTATCTCCATACGTATTAATATATATATAATATTATAGGACTTTTACTAACGTTAAAAGAACCTTCTTACCTTCAATAAAAAGCGCACAACCTCCCCTTGCGAAATCTGGAAGCAGACTGAAGTTATGCCGGTTTGAATTCATTCGCGGAGCGGTGATCTTCCGTGAATGACTCCTCACAGTTAACGTGTTAACGGACTTTAACAGACTAAATATCGAGTTATCGGAAGTTAACTGGTCCGATAACGATAAATGGAAATTAACTTCCGTTAATAGTCCGTTAAAAAAAGTTAACTTCGTTAATTAACTGTTATCGGATTAACGCTTTAGTGCCCAACACTGTATATACATTTAAACTGCAAACACGCAGTATAATTAACGTAAAGAACAACGCTTGTATAGGAGAATATTCCGCGCAAGATGAGAGAGAGAGAACGAAACAAATGAAAAAATGAGGTAACCACCCGGGAATCGAACCCGGGGTCTTCCGATTGCCGGTCAGATATGATAACCATTACACCATGGGCCTCACTCAATCAAATGCCGTAATTCTTCTACATACGCGCAGAAACCAATGCCCCAAGGGGGCACCTCCCGCATGCCGTACATTATATACATTTAAACTGCAAACACGCAGTATAATTAACGTAAAGAACGACGCTTGTATAGGAGAATATTCCGCGCAAGATGAGAGAGAGAACGAAACAAATGAAAAAATGAGGCATTGGTTTCTGCGCGTATGTAGAAGAATTACGGCATTTGATTGAGTGAGGCCCATGGTGTAATGGTTATCATATCTGACCGGCAATCGGAAGATCCCGGGTTCGATTCCCGGGTGGTTACCTCATTTTTTCATTTGTTTCGTTCTCTCTCTCTCATCTTGCGCGGAATATTCTCATATATATATATATATATATATATATATATAATGTTAAAAAAAAACAATAGACGTGTAAAAAGTAATAAAAAAATAAAATTCCAAAAATTTATGAGATAAAACCAGGGTTGTGGAGTCGGTCCAAAATTTTCCGACTCCGACTCCGACTCCGACTCCACACATTGTCAAAAATTCGACTCCGACTCCGACTCCGACTCCACACATTGTAAAAAATCTAAAAATCCGACTCCGACTCCTCACATTTTAAATATACGACTCCGACTCCTCTAGTGTTTCACTTTATAATTATCATAATAATAAGACATTTCATCACCACCACACTAAGTGTGAAATTTTATATTTTATATTTTATATTTAAATAAATATTAATTGTATATTCTGAAAATGTAAAAAAAAATATTAAAAAACTTAATCTAGGGGCTGGGCTATCAATGAATAAGGTTTATTGACCAAAAAAACTAAATAACCTAAATGTTAGTATTTAGGATTTAGAAATTAAGGGTGACACAGGACACAGAAATTGGAGTCGGAGTCGGAAGTTTTTTACCGACTCCGACTCCGACTCCGACTCCGCCCTGAAACGTGCGACTCCACGACTCCGACTCCACGACTCCGACTCCGACTCCACAACCCTGGATAAAACAAAAAAACACGAAAAACCACGAAGCTTTTCGAGGAAGGGAACCGTCTTCATTCAGGCAGTGGAGGAATCAGTTTCCTCCACAGCCTGAATGAAGAGGGTTCCCTCCTCCCTCGAAAAGCTTCGCGGTTTTCAGTCTTTTATATTTTATCTCAAATTTTGGGGATTTTATCTCGTATGTGTGGTGTGTGTGTATATATATATATAATATATGGAAGTTTGGGAGAGGGGTTGTACATATAAATGTATGCGAAAACACAAAATTACGATTGATTGATAGTGGGTTTCCAAAGATTTACGGCCCTTAAAAAAACAAATATCAGATTGTAACATAAATTCTACTCGATTAGAAAACGGACGATAGATAATTAATAGAATAACCTCAAGATAATGTGAAATAGTTTTAGAAATGTTGCAAAATACACGCGGCGACAGGTTCGCACAGGTTTTATCACGATACAGAATGATACAGAATGACTTAGGCTAGTGTAGGATTAGGCTAATGAATATTTTCTCTGGTGTTTTTCATACAGTTACAACGCCACCCCTACGATATTACAGTAATTGAAAAGACATGGAGCCCACGAAAGAGCATATTCGACATGTGATGCTGTATGAGTTCTATGAAGGATCTAACGCTAGTGAATCTGCAAGAAACATTCAAAGAGTTTATGGAAATGATGTGAGCGAATGGATGCGTACGAGATGGTTTGAGAAGTTCAGAAATGGAGACTTCAGTCTGAAAGATCATCAACGAACAGGACGGCCAAATGAGTTAGATGAAGAGTTGCTGAAAGCAACAATGGAGGAAAACCCAATGGTAACTGCAAGAGAACTTGGCCTGCAACTCGGCGTTAGCCATATGACCATTCATCGTCACTTGAAGCTGTTAGGAAAAGTAGAGAAAGTTGGAAAATGGGTTCCGCATGATTTGTCACAAGCGAATCTTCAACATCGAATCGATATTTGCACATCACTGCATTCTCGGCAACTGCAGGCACCGTTTTTGAATCGGATCGTCACTGGGGATGATAAATGGGTCCTCTATAACAATATTAAGCGTCGACATCAGTGACTTAGCCGTGGAACAAAGCCTGAACTTCAGCCAAGGAATGGACCCCATCCAAAGAAAATTTTGCTATGCGTTTGGTGGGATATGCAAAGAATTATTCATTTTGAGCTTCTGCCAGATAACCAAATAATCACAGCTGAAGTCTACTGCTAGCAACTCCAACGACTGAAGATGGCATTACAAGAAAAACGTCCTGCATTAATTAATCGCAGAGGTGTTCTATTCCACCAGGATAACGCGCACCCTCACACTGCTCGAATCATCACTGCCCAATTGGAGGCATTTGGTTGGGAAAAAACGCCTCATCCACCTTATTCTCCGGACATTGCACCTTCAGACTACCAATTATTCAGAAGTCTGCAACACCACCTAGATGGACAAAAGTTGCAATCCAGGGAAGCTATCGAAAACGAAGTGATCGCCTTTTTTAACTCGAAACCAAGGGATTTCTTCGAACGAGGCATACAAAAAACTTTTCTACAGGTGGGAGGAGGTTATAGAAAAAGAAGGGAATTATATTGATGATTAATTTGTCATTATGTCATTTAATTTTTGTTGTGAATAAACTAAAAAATCGAGCAGAATATATGTTACAACCTTATAGAAACTAGCTTTTAATCTGTTCCAGCTAAATACATATGCTAACAACGAGGAGCTACAGAATAAAGGGTACAAAACACTACAAAATAAACAGATAACACCAAACCCACAAGTCAGGGATCTTGGAGTAATAATGTGATGAGATGCCGAATTCAGAGAGCAATGTAACATTAAAATCAAAACAACTAAAAAAATAATAGGAGTTATCCGGAAGATTTCCCACATCAGAAAAGCAAACATCATGCTAATATTATAAAAGAGTTTAGTCCTGCTCATAATCGAGTATTGTTCAGTACTCACCCCAGACAGAAAACGAGACATTGCAAACACAGAGGCCATGCAACTGACTTTTACTTCTAAGACAGAGGAAACGAAAAATAAAGACTACTGGGCTTGACTACAAACCCTAAAATTCTACTCTCTGGAAAAAAGACGTGAGCGATACACAATTATATACATATGGAAAATACTCGAGGGATGTGTTCCAAACTTTAGGAATGAAAGAAAAACACACTGGAATGAGAGAAGAGGCAAATTCTGTACTGTCCCAGCTGCCGTGGGACAGCAAGGGGTGGCTATGAAAACGAATGCTGCTGAAAGAACTGAGAACCTCTAGCACACCAACCTGAATTTTCAAGAACCAAGAGGACCAGCCATGCAGAAGAAGAGTGGAAACGAACTCATTCCTCCACCAAATCCCGCAAATGAGTCGCAATGCTGCAGAAGGGTCGATCGTAGGTCGATCCTAAACCGTCGTTGGAAGACATAAAGTTAGACTCAAGTAAAAAGTAAGACTGCATATTGGCGGAAAGTTTGCCGAGGGAACCTTTCCTTTCCTTTCAGCCTTTCAGATGTTTCGTGCGATGATTCCTCATTTCACGGAGGTCAGACTTGTTGTCCCCTCCTCTTGAGTTGGCCTGGTGAAGTAAAGAATTGTTCTGAGCCAGGCGTCTAGTCTTCCTTTGAAAATATCCACCTCTACACCACTCGTGTCCCTTAGTTTCTTAGGCAGCTGGTTGAACAGTCTTGGTCCTCTCACAACAAAACTAATTTTCTTCAGGGTTGAGGATATTCCCTGTCTAGCCTTTAATTTGGGAACACGACGCATTCTTCCTTTCCTACTTTCTACTGTTGTTTAAGTGGTTATAAGGTTCAAAGTAAGATTAGGGACTAGTTTCTCCAGTATTTTCGAAGTGTAAATATTGGTGTAAATGGTGTAAATAATAGTGAAAACTTGAAATTTTATCTAGTGCATTCGGCACTTTCTCACCATTGCATTGGTATGACTATTTTTTCAACCAATTATGAATTCTCGATGAATTTTGAAAACTTTAGTATTTCTTCCGTAGATTTTATTTGTTTGACGGAGTTCTTTCGAACACACACAACACACACACACACACATGGTTCGCTACTTTACAAAGCCGCGACATTTCCACATTTTCAATTGTGGATAATGGCATTTAATCTAATCTAAACAACCTAACTTAATCTAACCCAACCTAGCTTAACCTATCCTAATCTAGCCTAATTTGTATTACATCCCTTTTTCTCATGATATTTAACGATTTTCAATTAAATATAAAAGGCCACGAGATTTCAATGATCCGCCCACTTCATCTGCGAGTATTGGGTCAATCAAAGTAGGTTACAAGACGGAGGTTAGGTTGTTGGTCTAGGTACGTTAGTTTTTCCCACGTGACCAATTTCCTGCAATCAGGGATCCAAAAAAATCTGGTATCCCCCTAAAAAAAGAAATAAAACAACGACAACGTTAATGTCGCTACACGCACGTATGTGTCGCAATGGGTTTTCTGTGTATTCTAGAGATCATCGCGGTTCCGTAAGGTAGCCAAGAAAACTTTAAAATATATGTAGAATTTGCGTTCAATGTAATACAGGGTGTCCGAGAATTATCTGTACAATTTTTGGCTGTTATTAAAAGTCAACCATGAAGTGTAGAAATTCCAGTGTTGTCCCATTTTACAGAGAATCTCTAAGTTTTTTCTGATACCACGTTTTGACAAGTTTTTTCTTTTTTGTACGCGGGTGACAGACATTGATGATTTAAAAGCAAGAATCACAGCTGCTATTGAGCGAATTGATGTGGATATGCTGCAGCGTACATGGCAACATTTGGATTATCGATTGGATGTTTTGCGAATTACTGATGGTGCACATATCGAATGTTTGTAAAACTTTACTTTAATAAAAGAAACTTTTGAAAATACAGATTCTAAATAATCTTGTTTAAGAATTTTACGTGTGTTATCAAGAATTTTATTAAAAGATGAAATTGTACAGATAATTTTCGGACACACTGGAATTTCTAAAAAACTTGTCAAAACTTGGTATCAGAAAAAACTTAATGAGATTCTCTGTAAAATGGGACAACACTGGAATTTCTACACTTCATGGTTGACTTTTAATAACAGCCAAAATTGTACAGATAATTCTCGGACACCCTGTATACTGAAAAGTAAAAAGTCAAATAATGAGTGTCGTTCGTTTAAAACTTCGAGAGAAAAAACGCCTCGTTCTAATTTGACGTTTATGGAGGTCATTGCAATGCGGTCTCGTGGTGACGTATTGGCTTTCCATTCGATCAAAAGGAGGGTCAAGAAATTTACTTAAAACTGAAGGAAATACGTCAGTTGGACTAACATTGCCAACTTTTAAATTTCAGAAAACCCGAGATTTAAGCTCGACCGCCGAATCGATCCGATCGGTAGCAATTAAGTTCTACCATTTAAAGTTACATTGTTTCTAACTTACGTTATGTAGTTGTGTTTGCTCATTAATTGCAGGCGCTTGTTAGCCGCAGTTTTCGTTAATTAATGACCTCCTTACTGAATATTATAGGATATAGAATTTAAAAAGGAATTTCCAAGTTTTTATTAAATAAACTCAAAGCCGGAAGTTTTGTTTTAAACAAAACCGGAGATTGACAACGAAAACCAGAGAGTTCGATCCCGAAGTTAAACATAAAATAATGTAATAAACTTAGTTATAAATCAGGTACATAATAATAAATAATAATAATAATAATAATAATAATAATTATAAAATTGTATATGTGATAGCAAATTAAAATATAAATTAAGGATAAAATTCAAAGCGGACGGTGGAAAATATAATTATTTGGGTGTGCTGTTGCTTGGACTAGAACAGACGACCTTGTCATGGTAATTATCGCTAGAACACTCGTACAGGTAGGGGCTGCAGAGGGAGTACCAACGAGTGTCATGTTGCTTGGAGAAAATGAAAAAAAAAAAGCAGACTAGAAATGCTTCCTTTACGGACCGACATGACCTTGCACTGTAAATGAATATTTGTGCAACCGGCTTACTCCCACGATCCTGGACATCGTCGTGGCAAGTGTCATCACACCGCTTCCCATCGATCAGCGAAGTTAAGCGTCAGTGGATCTAGAAAGTAGTTGGATGGGAAACCGTTCTTTGCCTCCAGATTAATGTAGTGACCCTTAGCTCAGAGCCCACGTAAAGCCGTAAGTCTCCCCTCCCAACCTCACCATGACCTTAGGGGTTGCGAAGGAGATTAAACAACCCCGTCATCCGTCCCGGAATCCTGATTTGAGCATAAAACCCCAAAGCACAGAATTGAACACTCTCTCGTTCTGGAACAAAATCAGTGAACTGAGAATCAAAACAATAAAACATCAAAAAAACTCCAAAATCTCATTAAATAGTAATTGAAATTAAGCCCTCCAACAATGAAAAAAAAAAGAGCGATCAACCAACTTTGTAATTTTTACATAAATATACGGACTGGCATTGCAATAAATTAACGTGTTTATTGACTGAAACTAACATTATATTATCTTGTAGACACCCGCAAAAGGCAGAAATTTTGCGAGAAATCGCGATAATCTGAAAGGATCTATATATATTAAACTGCTGTGTCAAAAGGTGTATAATATATATACTTAAAAAAGCTTTAATGGCAGGGAGAAATCTTCCATAAATTTAAGTATAATATTTGATAATTATATATTTCAAATGGATATGTTCAGATATATATATATATATTCAGTTACGCTTTCGTATGGTTTATTTTTCTTTAATGCAATGTAACTAATTGTACAGGGTGTTCCATAAATAAGTTCCTTTAACCACCCACTTTACTGTCACCCTATTCCAGTAGGAAAAGGTTCAGGGGTAAAGGGGCTTATGGACACCCTGTACACTGCCATAATATATGAAGCTTATTATATATCGAGATTTGGGCATCAGCAAAATGAGAATGGAAACTACTCCCAGAATAAGCGGCACAAATATTTGACGTGATGCCAAAAGAACTAATGGACCCCCTAAATACCAGTCTAAATATACCCAAGAATCAACTGGACAGGTTCTTGTATAAAGCCCTGACCAGCCATGCGTCGCTGGCTATGAGGACTGGAAGAGAACTAAAATCAACTCTCTCCTTCATCAAATCCCCCAAAATGATGCGGGATGCTGCAGACGATTTGAAAGCAGCTTGATTCTGCCAAAGAAGTAAAGAATGCGAACATTGTTCCCTCATACAAAGGAGGTGATAGAGCAATGCCTAAGAATTGTCGCCAGTAACATTCACCTCCTACCTCATAAGTTATAAAGTGCTTTGAACGTGTAATGACAGACAAAATATCTTAATACCTACGAGAAAAGAAATTATTCACTCCGAGCCAACAGGTATTTTGGGCTGGACGGTCGTGCGGTCATGCTTATCGTAACTATAAGACTACCAAGAGACTAACAATAATGCTGGGTTTGTTTAACCTCCTTCGCAACAATGACGGAGGTGACCTACAGCTTTACGTGGGATCCAAACCACGAATCGCTACATAATCTGGACGCTGAGAACGATCTCCCATCCACCTACTACCCAAACCCAATGTCACTTAACTTCACTAATCGACGGAAAGCGGTGTTACAACGCTAGCAACCAAGAGAAGATACTGGAATCATGGCGTCCAAATCAAAATATAGATGTTATGTATACTGATTTTTGCTGAAATTTCCGTTAAATGAGATTATAGCACACAAGCTTAAGCAAAGAGAAATTACTGGGAAAGCTGCACGTCGGATATTTAATTTCAAAACACACAGTATTAATAAATAGAGTAAAAGCTAAAGTTTCAAAAGTCATCAGGTCTGTCTCAAAAGGTGAAGTTTTAGTTCCCTTGCTGTTTATCATGATTACAGACATAAATATACAAATTAAAGAGTGTCGTATCGTGTTTCGCAAACGACACAAATATATGTAAGGAAATGTCAAATGTAGGTGACGAATAAATATTACAAAATGACATTGAGACATTATTAAAGTGGACGGAAGACAACAATATGAAGTTCAACGAAGAAAAATTAGTACTTATAAGATATGGTAACGAGAGAGTGCTACAGAATAAAAGATACAAAACACTGCAAGTCAAACGGATAACAGCAAACCCAAAAGTCGGGGATCTTGAAGTAATAATGTCATCGGATGCAAAATTCAGGAAACGCTATGACATTAAATTTATATATGCCAGGAAAATAATAGTAATTATTTGGAGTAATTCCCATAGAAAAAAAAAATAGATTATGCTAAAAGCATGAGACAGTTTATTTAGTCTCATCAGTAAGTGAATATTGCTCAATACACGCAAGTCCATACAGAAAACGAGACATTACATACACAAAAGCAATACAAAGGACTTTACATCTACTGTAGGTCAAGGGAAACGAAAGATGAAGACTACTGATGACAACTACAATCCTTGAAGCTCTCTTCCCCTCAAAATTAGACGTGAGCAGTACATAATAATATACTGTACATATAGAAAATACTGGAGGGTGGTGTCCCAAATTTTAGAAATGAAATAAAGCACACTGGACTGACAGAAGATTATTCTATACTGTCCCAGCTGCGGTGATAAGGGGACATGAAAACGAGAATGTAAAATAGTTTCAGAAAAGAGGCCTAAATCTTTGAAGTGTTGCCAGAAAAACTAAGGGACTCCATAAACATCAGCCTAAATACATCCAAAAATCAAATGGCCATATTCTTGTAAAAAGACCCTGACTAGCCATACGTCGCTGGCTATGAGGGTCAGAAGAAATCTGAAAGCAGCTCTCTCGTTCATCAAATCCCCTAAATGACTAAATGAGGTAGAACGCAGATTGATTGTGAACAGTTAGTTGTTTGAAAACAACAAAATTTTGAAAAGTAATATATATATATATATATAGAGAGAGAGAGAGAGAGAGAGAGAGAGAGAGAGAGAGAGAGGTGTGCCAAAATGAATATACCAAAAACAAATATTGGCTCTTTATTTTTTGCAGGTATCGAAAAAAATTTTAAAAAAGCAAGTGACTGAGGAGGGTTTGAATTTTCTTAACAGTTGCTTGCATTTAATATGTAAAAAACTCGTAATTAAAGATTTTCATATGAAATGTGTGATTCTAAAAATGAAACTAATTTTAGGCCGTATTGTAGGTCTTTCCTTACTAATCCAACGCCCTAAACATATTTCGTTCAAACATATTCAAACGTTTCGAGCAAAATGAGATGGTGCTCCATCTTGTTGAGGGGGGGGGGTGTTCTTTGTAACAAGCAGGGAGTTCCTCGCGACTGTGAAATAGAAAACGCCTCTCGTACCTTTAATTGAGAACCGCCAATTACGGTACGTTCGTCAAAAAAATAACGTCCATAATATATGCGAGAACGTGACAAACTAGACCAGACATTTACTTTAGGGGAATCCCTCTCGTATTCATAGATGTCATGTGGGTTGTGTTCATCCCAAATTCTACAGTTATAACGGGGTTTCCTTTGCCTGAAATATGGAATGTAACCTCGTTACTTAAAATGAGATGTAATGTAAATGTAAACAGGTGTTTAGAAAATTCAAAACCTTCTCAATCACGTGGTTTTTTTAAAGTTTTTTATCCATATCTGTAAAAATAAAACAGCAACTATTATTTGTTTTTGGTATATTAATTTGGGAACACCCTGTGTGTATATATATATATATATATATGACGTTATAACGTTTTCCTTATTAATGGTTAGAACCTTGTATGAGAATGTTGATTGAATATATATATACACACACAGGATGGTCCAAAAGTCCTACCTCATGGGGGGGGGGGGGGGGGGTCTACGTCGTAGCCAATGTCGTTACACCGCTTCCCGTTGATCAGCGAAGTTAAGCGGCATTAGGTCTGGGGTAGTAGTTGGATGGGAGACCGTCCGCTGCGTCCAAACTATGTAGCGACCCGTGGTTCGGATCCCAAGTAAAGCTGTAGGTCCCCTCCGTCATATGACATTAGATGTTGCGATGGAGATTAAACAAAACCAATAATTATTATTATTATGGAGGGGGGGGGGGGGAATTGCCAGAAATATTGTATGCTTGGAAATCTCCTTTAATTAAACATAGAATATATTCTAGCAATACCCACCACTCCCATGACGCAGACTTCTGGACCACCCTGTATATATATATATATATATATATATATATATATATATATAATATATATATATATATATATATTCGGTATTTATGTAGAAATCTTTCATAAAAGTGTACTTGTTCTGATTTAATCTTATTCAAAAGATAAATCATCGTTTATTTTTCTCTCTCACTCCTTTTTTGTGCTTTAAATATAATTTATGAACACTTAAACCCTTCACACACACACACACATTCGAACAATGACTTTCCACGCTTTAAGGCTCGATTTCAGTAATGCTGGATTTAGAAACTGAATTCAATATATTTTCATATTTTAGTCTGATGAGTAATTTTGGTATTATTATTATTATTATTATTATTATTATTATTATTAATGGCGGTGGTTAAAACTATTTTGATATTTCAGTTCAAGTTCATAATTTGTGTACATTATTTTTACCGGAACAGAGATGTATGTAGCCTCGTTGACCGAAGGCAAAGTTTTGTTTTTTTGACTTTTGAAAGACGCATTCTTTATAATGAATTAAAGCCACCAAAAAATGGAAGGATACCTTTGGTGACCTTTGGTTAGCTTCCGCCCGAATTGTTCATTCTGACGAAGGTCAAGCTTTTCACTCCATCCTTAGACCTACAGTTTAACGTGGAATCCGAACTACGCCACACCAGCAGCCCAGCGTCTTAACCACTAGGCCACCCAGGGTACCCATTTATCTACCAACCACTATATATATATATATATATATATATATATATTGAGAAATATGTTTAAATTTGGCACGATTTAAAAATAATTGAAAATCTTAAATTTTAGAAAGAATTGTATTTTAAAATTTTTGTGGAGGAAGAATTTGAAAACGGAAGTGCCAGTGCCAAGTACTTCGAAAGTGTGTCCTTCTTGTCCAAAGTGGTTCAGGGAAATCCTTTTCACCTTTTCATTAATTCATTATCAGTAAATTTAAGTTATAAGCTGTCTCTGACTTTTGATTGCACAGGGTAGCCCATAAATCCCAATCGGTTATAATTAAAGTGAAAATCCATCTAACGGAGCTCACACTGACGTAATCGATTACTAAGGAAAGAATATTTGTGAAGATTCTTATATTTTCCACTTTAAATAATCAATAAATATTTCTAAACTTATTATAAACTTTATACTTTTTTTTTTTTTGTATCTTTGCTTTAATTATAACTGATTGGAACTTATTTATGGGACACCCTGTACAATTTTTTTTTTTTAAGCAATCTTTTTTCAATGTTTGTTGGATTTTCTTTCTCAAAATCAAAATACGAGATTGTAACATTTAAAAAATAAGAAAGTAAAATGAATATAGGAAATAGATTTATTATTATTCCATGTTGAAAATCACGTACTTTTTCCTGCTTATGCGCGGTCACCTCCTGAGTGTCTGTTTACTCGGTCAGGAATTTGGGTCAAGGAACACGCGGGAGACAAAAGCAGAAATTAAAATCGATAAAAAAGGCCTCCATGAAAAAGTAGTCCTTTTGAATGTTGGAGATTTCATAAGCAAGGTAAAAATGACATCCATCTATGCCATTTCATTCATTCCATGTATGATTTGAGTTGTCTAATCTTTTATCATATCTGTCATTGATAAAAAATCGCAGATTAGCTACGTCACCGGCATACATCAGATAATAAATGGTTCTATAAGAAAAACTCTTATGGTAATGCTTCATCAGTGACGACGTTTCTATTCTTATAAGCAATTAGACTCGCCTTTTCGCTGAATTAAACAAATCCATGATTCATCGTAGTGGGAATTTGGGAGGGAAAGTGCATAAGTGATTACGAATGACATTCATGCATGAGGAACTCCTTTGATTCAGATGAATAGTTTAATGAAAGGCGTTCAAATTTGCTGTCTGACCGCGACAGCTAATAATTCACTTTAATATTATAATACAATTATTAAAAAAACATTAAAATATGTCTGTCAAATGAACGCAATCTCGTATTTATGAATGGAAAAATTAGGGTCCACATCCGGAAAGCAAATCCTTAAAATTAGAGTATTTATCTTGGTGTGGGTCTTAATTACATATTTTCTTTCATTAAAGTTATTATTACAGACGTACAATTGCGGGGAAAAAAAAATTGCCCAAAATAAACTTTCAAAAAATCTCCAAAAATTACTAATTAGTACTTTTTTTTCATTTTTTTTTTTTTTCAGCGAAAAAATTCGATGAAGGCGTGAACCCATCTCGTCCGTGAATTAAGGCAAAAAGATTGCTCCTCGAGGCGTCTAAACTGTTAAAATCGATACGTCAATTTGAACGATTCGTTCTTTCTCTCCAAATTCGCCAATCCATGACCGTCAAAGAAAGTGACGAGTCATTATTCTGACGCATTTACCTTATACCGTACGAAGGAGTGGTCAGTAATCATCAGGGCCGCAGTTCGTACGGACACCAGATATCTTTCCGATTTCCATTAAATTGGAAATCGGGAAATAGAGACGATCCCGCAGCTTGTCAAACTCTCGAGTCTACCACGATGACCTCCATTTGTAAGGATTCAATTTTCCCTCTTGGTAGCGTTACCGCCGCTTCAATTACTCTCCATGTCTAAACAATATCGATTGTATCATCCGACCAATGAGAACGTTGGGTCCGACAGTTCTTGCAAAAGAAAGTGGTTGTGGTATGTTGTGGTATGAAACTGTGCGTAGTGTAAGTGTAGTGTATTTTGTTTTTTAATAAGGATAATCATGTCAAATAAGAATTTAATAATATTTTGTTTAATAAAAAAGAAAATAATGTTAAATAGGAAATTTAATTATGGTTTGTATGTAAATAAGAAATTGATAATGTTTTGTTTGAAATTAAAAATATAAAAATACAAACTGGCAACATCTGAGATGTGCCCAAGCTAGAGACTGTGTGAAATGCCCAATCCAGTCTCGGGCGGGGGTTTGCCCACATTGGGTGTTTTTCGTATTAGTATGTTATTGTATGTTATTGAGGCCTCCGTGGTGTAGCGGTTAGCGTCGCTGACTACGAATCCATCAGCCCCGGGTTCGAGACCCGACGCAGCCGGCGCGCAGCAAAACCCAGCTATTCATCCTTCCACACAATAAAGAAAGTGGTTGGTAGATAAATGGGTACCCTAGGTGGCCTAGTGGTTAAGACGCTGGGCTGCTGATGGGGCGTGGTTCGGATTCCACGTTAAACTGTAGGTCTAAGGTGGAGTGAAAAGTTTGACCTTCGTCAGAATGAACAATTCGGGCGGAAGCTAACCAAAGGTTATTTAAAATATTTAACCCTTTACTGCCCAAAAGGACAAATTTGTAACCTTTCAAATACACGCATTCATAACTTAACCCTACAAAATATTTGGGCAGTAAAGGGTTAAGAGTGTCTCTCTCCGCGATTAAATGTTAATGCTAATTCCGCCCTCGCATTGCCCCGTTCGTCTAAAGTATTTTGGCATAAATAAAAAGTCAGTAAATAGAAAATAAAAGTGTGTAATTTATCCTCGATCTCTTTTCTTTGTTCGAAATCATAATGCCGGCCATGGCTACCCGTCCCCCCGTGTTTATAAAACACAGTGAAGCGAATCTAAGGAGAAGAAAGCAATGATAAAGAAATTGAATAAAGTAAAGTAATAATGAATTGTAAATTAAGGGAATCACTACAGTGCGTGGTACGTTTAGAAAGCGACTCAAGCTTTGTGAGCGCACCATTTCATCACTTGAAACTGAAACGCAAGTAAAAAATTGTATAATTGAAGAATAGGGAGAGAAGTGTGTGTTTGAGAGCATGCTGGACTGCTCAAAGGGTAGATGAGACACGGAAAAAGATCAGCTATTCAATATATATATATATTATATATATATCTGCTACGGTCCTGGAGCCTTACCCTACCAGGACAAGAACTACGTAACCTTGTCGAGGTGTAGCAGCTTAAACCGACTGGAATGTCTGCCTGGAAATCTGGAAGGAGATTTCTGTAACTTGCGGGGGCAATAGGCATCCGGAAGGTACTAATTAGTTTCGAACAAGCCAGGAAAGGCCTAGCAAGCCTCTCGTGGTTTTCGTTTGTTCAAGTACAACGCAGAGAGCCTCGGAACGGACGGACCACAGTTACGACTTTTGCGCGAAAACGGACTTTCTTTTGGATTGCTACAATAAATGTCGGAACACTCAGAGATAAATGCGAAGAATAGTTGAGTTCATGGAATCGAAATCTATACATATTATGGGAATCGCAGAAACCAGATGGAGAGGTGAAGGAACCAAGGTACTGCACAATGATTATACAGTAAATGCATACAAGGGCAGAGAAGAGGATACCAGATCGGGTGTGGCAATTACACTGTCCCCCGATTTTCTGAACATGTTGTTGGAGTGATAATGAAGAGTGAGAGATTGATGGGAGTGACCCTGAGCCTAAACGGAGAGAGACTATCGGTAATCCAGACATATGCACCGCAGAGTGGAAGATCACAGGAGGAAAGGAAACTTTTTATGAGGATCTTCGGGAATGACAGATGGGCTGCCTTATGAACCAAGAATTTTGATGGGAGACCTAAATGGCCATGTGGGTGGAGATCGAAACGGAAATGAAGACGTGATCGGGGCATTTGGTGTGGGGAGAGAAATTTGGAAGGGAAATGCTGGTAAATTTTTGTGCAAGAAATGTTCTTAGTATAATGAACACATTTTTTAAGCACCAGGAATCACATCTCTATACGTGGTATGGATGGAATAGCAGAACCGGAAATTATGATAAGAAGTCTCAGATAAACTTTATTGTGGTGGATTAAAAGTCATTGGTGAAAGATGTAAGAGTAGTACCATCTGTGTCTTTTAACTCGGATCATAGACTTGTTAAAGCCAAAATTTTGCTTCCAGTACCACAAAATATAGAAAAGCCTAGAAGGAGAAGAGTGTGCACGGAGAATATACCAGAAAAACTGGAAGAGATTAGAACTAGAACTGAGGAGCTTTCGGACAAAGGATAGCTACGGAAATAGTGGAGGAGGTTTGGGTTGAGTTTAGGAGAACGATGGAAGGAATACAGCGAGAGGCGATTGAGAAAGGGTAGTTGGTAGGTCAAAAAAGAAAAAGACGGCATGGTAGACCCAGAAGGTAAAGGAGGCAGTGACAAATAAGATGCGTGCTTTTAGGAGATGGCTTAAGGATAGAAATAAACAAACAGGCAAGAATATGTCCAAATGAGAAACCACACCAACGGTTAAAAGAAGAGCGAAACGCTCTGTGTGGGAGAAAATAGGTAGAGACTTAGAAGAGGATTTTCAAGGCTCAAAGAAGTTACTGCATAGCATGGCTAAGAAGTATAAAAATGGAGAAAGCAAGAAAACAAGAGTGGCGATTAAAAATGCACATGGTGAAGTCCTCACTGATAAAAGCAAGGTGGCCGCACGCTGGAACGAATACTTTAGACAGCTTTTGAATAACGAGAACCAATATGATGAGGTGAGACGGGAGGAGCGGGTAAGTCATGAGGAGCATGAAGGGGACAGAGAGATCACTAGAGAGGAGGTTATTCAAGCACTAAAGAGGATGAAGAATAATAAAGCTCCCGGGCCGGATGCAATTGCCACAGAAACACTAAAAGCAGCTGGTGATCCTGCTGTGGACTGGCTGCTGAGCATTTTCCGGGTCGTGTGGTCGCAGGGAATTGTACCGGCAGAATGGGGCGGAGCAATTATATGTCCTATATATAAAAAGAAGGGAAGTGAGCAGGAATGTCAAAACTACCGTGGTATATCTTTGATGTGTCATGTGGATAAAATATATGAAAGGATTTTGGAACATAGAATACGAAACTACTGGAACCTGGGTCACTGGGTATCAATGTGGCTTTCGTGTAAGCCGGAGTACTATAGATCAAATTTCAGCCATAAGACAATATCTTGAGAAGAGCCGAGAATTCAATTTGGACCGCTTCATATGTTTTTTGGATCTGGAGAAGGTATTTGATAGTGTGCCCAGGGAGAAGCTGTGGGTGGTTTAGGGTGAGAGAGTGCCACCCAAACTTCTGAGAGCAGTAATGAGCACCTATGGGTCTCCCAGAGCACGGTGTGGTGGGATCGGAGGAGTGGTTTGATGTAAGTACAGAGTTAAACAAGGGAGTGTTCTATCACCCATTTTATTTATTGCCTACATCAACAGGGTTATGGAACACATAACTCAGGAAATTGAAGAGGAAATAGAAATTTTTGGATATGCTGATGATGTGGCTGTTGGGACTAACACAGCACAATCCCTGGAGAGAATTATGCAGAGTGGGATGAGAGATTCAAGGAGTATGGACTGAAACTGAATTATGATAAAACTGAATATATGGTGGTAACGAGGAGAGCGAACGAAGATGGAATCTTTGTTAGGGGAAGGGAAATGAAAAAGACGGACACATTTAAATACCTTGGTAGTGTGATAGAAAATGATGCGGCTATGGATGCAGAGGTGAATGAAAGAATTGCTAAATATAGCAGAAATGTTTCCTTCCTGTACCCCCTATTGAAAGATCAAAACATCCCTAAAAAGGTAAAGACGCATATATCTCAACAATATTGAAACCAATCTTACTATACGGCAGCGAGACTTGGGCTCTAACCACAAGGACGAGGGGAAAACTGCAAACAGCTGAGATGAGAGTCCTGAGATTGATAGAAGGAGTAGTAGATTGGATAAAATAAGGAACACTGAAATAAGAAGGCGATTGGGTGTAACTTTGGTTAATGAGAATATTGAAAGGAACCAACTGAGATGGTACGGGCATGTCCAACGAATGCCGATGGAAATGACAGCAAGAAGAATGCTGGAATGGGCCCCTCAAAACAGAAGACCAGTTGGAAGACCCAAGATCCGATGGATGGATAACATCAAGTGCTGTCGAGAAGTGTGGAATCAGTCTCCAACGGGCGAATTTGATGTGTGGAGATCGTGAGGCATGGAGGAGTCTCGTCCAAGGGCTTCCAACCTAACAGACCGCTTTAGGTCTACCAGGCGCCTGGTAAGAAGGTAAGAAATATATATATATATATATATATATATAAATACTTGAAGGATTTGTCCCAACTTTGGAAATGAAATTGAACCCAGTGAAATGAGAGAAGAGGCAGATTCCGTACTGTTCCAGCTGCGACGGGATAGGAGGTCACGAAAACGAAAACGGAAAATACCAACAGAATACGAGGCGCCAACCCTCTTCGACACGCAACCGAAGCTACCGAAATAACTAAGAAACCTTCAGCACAACAACCTGAATAATGTCAAGAACCAAGAGAACAAGTGCTTGCGTAAAGTCTCCGACCAGCCATACGTTACTGACTAAGAGGGCAGGAAAAAAAAAAAGAGTGGAAACCAGCCTCTCTCCTCCACCAAGTTGGGATGCTGCAGAAGGGTCGACCACAGGTCGATTCTGACACTCGTTCGAAAACATCAAGTGAGACTCAAGCAATAAGAATATATATATATATATACACACACACCCATACCCGTTGCAATATATAATTATTTACGGGAATGTGACACCGTTTTGAAAACGAACAAACATAAAATGTTATGCCATATAATTGGATATAATTCAATTTCTTAATAATCATTTTACTGTAAGACTTTTAAAAAAATTCTATTCTAATAATAGTTCGGTATTGAAATTACTCAACAGTAACTTTACTTAAAGTAAATACAAACTAATCCAATTACAAAATTAGGATAATTTTGTAAATAATTTTTTTTCCAAGATAAAACTCGTAAAATTCTGAATTTTATTGCTATGATTTTCATTTTAGTTAACAGCTGTTCCTTTTTAATTTTAACTTAAATTTAGCCCTTGGGGTGTGTATATATATATGTGTGTGTGTGTGTGTGTGTGTGTGTGTGTGGTGCAAAGAAAACGAGTTATTTTGTGTGCATTTTTTTTGGTAAAAAAGCCGTTTGGGGGGAGGTGGGGTTTCTCTACTCTTTTCATTTTTTTTATTTTGTATAAATATATAAAATGTATATTTAAAATGTATAAAAAAGGCTTTCTTTTTATTAAATTTAGACTTACAGGCTACAGTATAGGCCTAATAAATAGAGAAAGTAAGAGTACGGAAAAGGGGTTTGCTCTCAGTCGTCCCAGACACCCGAGTTTCAGTGAGGAAGACAAGGTGAGGTTTAGAGGAGATATGGTGTTCAATAGATTGAAAATTTGAGGAAAGGCCACGAATGTTGAAGAAATTGATGAAAGTTTAAGAAATTTATGATTATATATATACACACACACACACATATATATATATATATATATATATTACTTTGTGTTTAGTCTATTCAACCGGATAGAAGAAAATTAAAAATGGAAAGTGGGTATGGGTATGCCAGTGAAAACATCGTAAATTAAGTTTTGAACATGACAACAAAGAGAAAATAATTGAAATAGTAAAATTGAAATTAGACGAAGTATTTCACCTGAAAGAAAAATAGGGAGCTATTGAAGAATAGGGACCAACTCCGCCTGGGAGTGGGCAAGCCAGCCCAAGTCTCAGCCGGTCCCAAGCCCGGAGAAAGGAGGAGGGTTGGCGGCAGGAAGGGCATCCGGCCGTAAAACTTTTGCCAAAACCTTATGAATGCAGATCCATATAATAAGAGGAACAACAAAAGTAACGGAAATCTCCAAGAAGGCACAGGAAAAGATTGAGATGGTATGGGCATTGGGCATGTCCAGAGGAGGGAGGAGGAGTATGTGGGACGACGGATGCTGAGGATGGAAATTCCAGACACGAGAAGAAGAGGTAGACCTAACATGAGGTGGCGGGATAGACTGAAGAAAGATAGTGATAAGGACTGGAGGAAGAGGTGGCTCAAGACAGAAGTGAATGAAGAAGAAGGATCTGCAACAGCGACCCCACATAGAAGTGGGCTAATAAGGCTGCGGGAGAAGATTGAAGAATAGGGACCCCAGCCTTCTTTAGTTAGCTTTATAAGGCTAACTAACGAAAATATCATGACCTAAACTAACCAATCGTCAAGGGCGTACAGTTAACCTAACGATTGGTTAGGTTAGGTCGTGATATTTTCGTTAGTTAGCCTTATAAGCCTAACTAAAGAAGGCTGGGGTCCCTATTCTTCAATAGCTCCAAAAATAGTCTGTCTGATTTTATGTACTTTAGAATATTTCGCTGGAAAAAGTACACTTTTATTTACAATGTAGGCTAATTTTTTTTGGTGCTACTGTAGTATGCGGTCTACCTACGATTCGGCGGTCTACCTTTGAAGCATAGTTTCTTATCTTGTTTGCTAATTGCTTGTTTACATCCCAATGTTGGACCTTTTCCAGTTTATGTACCGTTTTCTACAGTACATTACATACAGCATAGTAAACATTTATAAGGCTAACTAACGAAAATATCACGACCTAACCTAACCAATCGTCAAGGGCGTACAGTTGACCTAATAATTGGTTAGGTTATGTCGTGATATTTTCGTTAGTTAGCCTTATGAGGCTTGATATTATCACTCATTTTTAATCTGAAAAGAAGCAAAAATAAATTATATGAAAAACGGTACACAAACTGGAAAAGGTCCCCAATGTTAATCGCCCTTGACGATTGGTTAGGTTTAGTCATGATATTTTCGTTAGTTTTAACGAAAATATCATGATTAAACCTAACCAATCGTAGGTAGACCGCATACTACAGTAGCACCTTTTTTTGCTAAGAACCGGTATTCCCCTGAGCACTTCCGTAACCCCGGGTTTGAGAAATAATGCTTTTGAGGGTATCTAATCCAGTATTTTTACCTGTTCATTTTAAAAGTAGGTAGCAATTAGGGTCAAGAAAGTGTACCATAGTCATAATTTCGGAGCAAGTGTAGTTTACGTCCCCCTGACGCAAAAGGGGGCACAAACTGCACTAGGTCAAAGTTGGGGAACGTAAACTACACTAGGATCTTTGGGAGACAATTTTTAAATGAATTCATCAAATAAAACGTTAAAACTAACCAAAATATTAAGACTTAACCTAACCAATCGTCATATATATATAAATTGACGATTGGTTAAGTTAAGTCGTAATATTTTCGTTAGTTTTAACGTTTTATTTGATTAGGTATACGCGGACAAAGTTGGGGAACATAAACTACACAAGGATAATGTAGGGGAACGTAAACTACAGTAGGCACCACAAGGGAACGTAAACTACGCTTGCTCCAAAATTTAAAACATACCAACATAGATTATACACTTATACAGGGTGTCCCAAAAGTCTCCATACATAGGGAAAATTAGCACTTTTTAGCAAAATGTAACTTTATTTACAAAACATTCTCTACATGATTGCCATTTCTTTGTAAACACACACGGGTGCGTCTCTCCCACTCATGGTGAACTCGTGTTAACACATTTGGTGTTATGGACGTAATGTACCACGAAAAGATACAGAACATGGATCGCCTAAAGGAACGCATTCGAAGTGCAATTACGTCCATAACACCAAATGTGTTAAACGAGTTCACCATGAGTGGGAGAGACGCATCCGTGTGTGTTTACAAAGAAATGGCAATCATGTAGAGAATGTTTTGTAAATAAAGTTACATTTTGCTAAAAAGTGCTAATTTTCCCTATGTATGGAGACTTTTGGGACACCCTGTATTAAAGAACTCGCTGATTTACAAATTAAAAAGGTTCGTAAGTAGATTAATTATACATTGTACTATTGTACTACTGTACAGTACATACGCACAATATGCAACAGTAGGATCACCTGAAGATCAAGACCCCATATATTCTTGTTTTTTTTCTTTACAGTACCAAATATAATAATAAATTAAATTGAATGTCCAGTTAGGTCAACTGTACGCCCTTGACGACTGGTTAGGTTAAGTCGTGATATTTTCGTTATTTTTAACGAAGATATCATTTGGTAATTGAGGCTGGGGGCCCTGATCTTCAGGTGATCCCAACAGTAATTATTGTACTTAAATAAGTTATTTGCTATTAGTAACGTACCAATTTGTTTTAATAATATGAGTTGATTAAAGTGCTGTAAGTATCTTCAACGGTAGGAGTTAATGTTATAATCGATGGTAAGATACGTCAAAAGTGTTGGTCACATTATTTGATCACTTTTAGGTGTATATTTCAAATAAAATACTTGGATCAAGTAAAGATAAGCACCCCCAACCTTTTTTAGTTAGCTTTATAAGGCTAACTAACGAAAATATCACGACCTAACCTAACCAATCGTCAAGGGCGTACAGTTGACCTAACGATTGGTTAGGTTAAGTCGTGATATTTTCGTTAGTTAGCCTTATAAAGCTAACTAAAAAAGGTTGGGGTGCTTATCTTTACTTGATCCAAATACTTTTAAGTAACATTTTAAATGAAAATAAAAAAAATAAAACAAAAAAAGGGGGGGTTGATGTTTTTTTTTAAATAACTCCTCCCTCCCCTCCATCCCCAAAGACGCGTAGCATTATATATACTGTACGAGTATACCGTGAGTGTATATGTGTCAGAATTTCGGTTTTTTGTTTCTTCAAAAAGTGGAACTAAAAGGCTGAGCATAATAATAATAATAGATAGGTTATCAAGGCATAACTGTAAACATGTTCCAATATCAGTTTACTGTCCAAAAATCATTCCAGAAAATATTTGTAATTTTAAATTCTATATTCTATTTATACAACTAAATAAAATAATACTTTATCTTATTCAGTTGTATTTCACGTATGTTATTTTTAGTTTAAAATTGGTGCTACTGTAGTATGCGGTCTACCTACGATTCGGCGGTCTACCTTTTAATTATAGCTTCTTATCTTGTTTACTAATTGTTTGTTTACATCCCATTGTCAATCGCCCTTGACGATTGGTTAGTTTAGTCATGATATTTTCCTTAGTTTTAACGAAAATATCATGACTAAACCTAACCAATCGTAGGTAGACCGCATACTACAGTAGCACCATAAAATTTTAGAAAAATGTACAGTTACTTGAAAATGTCTGAAGTGTTCAGACGAAACGTTGGACTAAAATTCAACGAAGCAGTAACTTTGTTTTATTCAAAAATAGTCTTCGAGAAGATATTATTATTATTATTATTATTATTATTATTACTATTTTATTATTATTTGACCGAGTTTTCACTATGGGGTCAAGAACGCCGACGACCCTAAAATTTTTCGTGGAATGTTTTTGTCCTGAGGTTATGTCATTTGGGGAGTTTGTACAAAAAAGTTCTGCACTTATTTACTAAAAATAGACCCGACGAAAGCCCTTGGCATTTATGCCCCTTATTGCCCCATTAATAATAACGCTGTACCGGAACTGTGCAGCGGCACACCCGCTCCACGCGCAAAATTAAAGAGTAAAAATCAATTTCTCTTTAGTGAAGAACGAACACGCGGGAAAAATTCGTCTCGTTTGCGAAACTCAAAATTTTTTTTTTTTTTTAAATTTATTTCAACAATTTACTTTGGTTTGTTGCTGTCAATGAAGTAGTCATTCTGTATTTGATTTGATTGTCCTTAGAGTGCTGGGATACGGTGTTCCATTACAGTAATGGTTCTCAACTTCTTTTGGCTCAAGGCATCCCAATGCCTTCTTCTTTCGTGGCACCTCTGAGAATTTTCGTCTCTCATGTTCAACATTCAGTTCCTTCCAACCAGCTCCCCTGAGACCACGTAAATTTAAACTTAATAATTTGCGAATTTTGAAATACGTGTATTATTTTCATGAAACTTTGGGGTATCCCAGGGTGACGCGTCACCCCTGTTGCGAAATACTGCATTACGGAATAGAAGGTTATTGTTATTTTCTCCAATAAACAACGGAGGAAGTTTTGGTTGAAGGAGGATCATGCTCTTATTAACATTTAACATGTTTTACTTTTAACATTTAGAATTGAACACGAAGCGAAGGATTATACAGTATATATTTAAATTGCACACACACACACACAACACACACACACACACACACATATATATATATATATATATATATATATATACACACAGGGTGAATAAAAAGTTCCGCCTGATTTTTGGATATATATATGAACTGAAATGAAATGAAAAGGTTTATTAGCAGACTACAGTCCATATGACAAATATTATTAATACAATGACAGTTTACATATTAAGGATAGAAATATATATATATATATATATATATATATATATATATATATATGAAAATTATTTCACGAAAGTAACACGTGAATAATATTTATGATGAAAATAACCACGAAAAAAAAGGAAACACAGAATGGTGCTCAAGCGCTTTCGTCTAATGACATCCTCAGGAACACTGAAATAAATAACAAGTTCGAGACTATATATGGGTCACAAAAAAAGAAGATAAAAATTGTAGGAGGAGCATACAAATTTATATGGAAAAACTACAAGAATTTTAGCACTTTGCCCCTCTTGTCTAAATCCGTTCTGATGAATTCAAAACAACAGGATCAAGCGAAAAAGACCCTGGCTGATGTTAAAATTATTTGTAAGTTGAATAATGGCAGACTCAAGAATATTTCTGTTAACAATGTTGCTTGAGTGAAACGCAATTGAAGCATTATTCCAATCATACAGTGGGATAACTCTGACAAATGGACGAAAAGGGCACTGGACGACTGTCCCGTTCTAACAGAATATTGATGCTGTTTTACACGCGTGTGCAAATCCTTTCCCGTCTGTCCAATGTAAAAGGAATCACATTGTTTACAACCAATTTTATAGATAATGCCTGAATTATTGGTAGGGCTATTTTTTACTATGATATTTTTCACAATATTGCCATATGAAAATACTACATTAATATTTAAAAGTTTAAGAGTATTAGCAATGCCTAAAAGACTAGGAAAAAATGGAAGTGCTAAAATATTCTTCGACAAAGTGCGAGGGTTATTATTCACACGATAGAAAGTTCGTTTTGCCTTGTTAAGACAAGATTCCAAAAACGCAGGTGGTAACACAAATACAAATCACTTCCAATACCGTTGATTTTTTCTAATTCGGCATCCATGTATTCCGGACTGGCGATCCTAAGAGCGCGGAGAAACAATGAAGAAAATAAAGCTTTCTCGATGGGGGTGTCATGTCCGGAGTAAAAGTGTACGTAGGACAAATTGTTTGTTTTTTCCGATAGATACCAAACTTAAAACTGGGCTTTCCCTATGTACACGCTCATCCAAAAACGGGATTGAGTTGTTTTGTTCCACTTCTAAAGTAAACTTAATGGAAGGGACTTGATTATTTAACTAAAGGAGGAAATCATCCAGGTCACGCCTCATCAAGGTCACGCTTCACGTGTTACTTTCGTGAAATAATTTTCACATAATGAACACCACACGTTCCTTCGGCTTGCTGTTCCCTTCTTGTCTCCGTTTGCGTCTGTGTTTTCTTCTACATTAATGAAGGACATCAATTCGTATCAGACGAAAGTTTCTTACTAATTGTCTAGGGGAGCAGGTCCTTCCCAAGTCCCTCCTTCCGATTCGCCTCAGACAAATTGACGACCATCCGTTTCAACAGCTTCAGCAGATTAATTTTAAAGAAACATATTGAAGTCACCAGACAAAATGGTGGTCCGCCTTCAAAAATTTATGCATTGCCAAACGTAATTTTGTGACCGTTATTCCCCAACCGTGGATCCAACCTTTGTTTGATGAAATTTACAACGAGTTGCGTCGGAGAACTTCTTCACTTCGTAACATTTGGATCGCAAAATTAAAAATCTATTCGAAACAGTTAGTGGAGTAAAAAAGCAAGTTCAAAATGTGTTTTGAACCTTTCTTCGAAAAACATAGTGACGATGCAAAAAAACGCCCTTGGCTTTGGTATGTCCTTCTTTATTGTTAAAAAACCTTCTGCTTTACAAATGTGTTATAGTCTGTTTGTTTTGAAAAACGGTGTAATCTTCCTCAGTCTTTGGTTAACATAGTTAAAGACCTTGTCTATAGTGCTGCGAATAGTACTTACGAAGATAACTTTCCTAAAAGTTTCCGCAATAGCCTCTTACAATTAAAAAAGATGGTGAGCTCCATATTACAAAGCAGACAAGGCTAACACCATAGTTATTATGGACAAAGTGGAATATATTAGAAAGATGAACGAGCTTCTCCATGACCCCGCCACAAACAGAAAGCTTAGGAACAACCCGCATGAGGATGTCATCAAATCATTCAATAGTAGCTTGAAACGCATTCTCAAGATCATAAGGACTTAATTCCTCTTTTCACGTCCACTTCGCCTTCTCTTCCCTACCTTTACGGTCTTATTAAAACCCACAAACTTTGCAACCCTATGCGCCCTATTATAAGCTCTGTGGGTTCTATTACCTACAAACTCTCCAAATGGCTGTCAAAGTCTTGTCCCCCATTCTCGGAACTATCTCTGATTCACATGTGAAAAATTTCATGGATCTTACTGAAAAACTGAATAATATACGCACTGAGACCAACGATAGATTGATCAGTTTTGACGTTTGTTCATTGTTTACAAAAGTGACGATTGACTATATGCTTCACTTTCTCTCCCGAGAATTACATAAGTACGACCTGCCACTACCTGCATACATCGTTTTGGAACTCATTAACCTTTGCATCAAAGACTGTAAATTCACTTTCACTAGCGAGTATTATCAACAGGTTTTTGGGATTGCCATGGGTAACCCCTTGTCGCCCTTCCTCTCCAATATTTATATGAAGTTTTTCGAAATTACTTACATTCCCAGAATCCTGGGGGTTGGCATCCCATGGTTGCGGTACATCGACGATATTTTTGTATCTGGCCCATGAAGCGTGACCTGGGTGACTTCCTCCTTCAGTTAAATAATCAAGTCCCTTCCATTAAGTTTACTTTAGAAGTGGAAAAAAACAACTCAATCCCGTTTTTGGATGTGGGTGTACATAGGGAAAACCCAGGTTTTAAGTTTAGCATTTATCGGAAAAAACAAACAATTTGTCCTACGTACACTTATACTCCGGACATGACACCCCCATCAAGAAAACCATATTTATATCAATGTTTCTCCCTGCTCTTAGGATCGAGAGTCCAGAATACATGGATGCCGAATTAGAAAAAATCAACGGTATTGGAAGTGATTTGTGTTACCCACCTGCGTTTTTGGAATCTTGTCTTAACAAAGCAAAACGAACTTTCTATCGTGTGAATAATAACCCTCGCACGTTGTCGAAGAGTATTTTAGTACTTCCATTTTTCCCAGGCTTTTTAGGCATTACTAATGTACTTAAACTTTTGAATATTAATGTAGTATTTTCATATGACAGTATTGTGAAAAATATCATAGTAAAAAATAGCCCTCCCAATAATTCAGGCATTATCTATAAAATTGGTTGTAAAACAATGTGATTCCTTTTACATAGTCAGACGGGAAAGGATTTGCACACGCGTGTAAAACAGCATCAATATTCCGTTAGAACGGACAGTCGTCCAGTGCCATTTTCGTCCATTTGTCAGAGTTATCCACTGTATTGATTGGAATAATGCTTCAATTTTGTTTCACTCAAGCAACATTGTTAACAAAATATTCTTACTCTGCCATTATTCAACTTATAATTTTAACATTAGCCAGGGTCTTTTTTCGCTTGATCCTGTTGTTTTGAATTCGTTCAGAACGGATTAGACAAGAGGGACAAAGTGCTAAAACTCTGGTAGTTTTTCCTTATAAATTTGTATGCTGCTCCTACAATTTTTATTTTCTATTTTTTTGTGACCTATATATAGTCTCGAACTTGCTAGTTATTTCAGTGTTCGAGGATCCATAGACGAAAGCGTTGAGCACCATTCTGTGTTTCCTTTTTCTTTCGTGGTTTTTTTCAACACACACACACACACACACATATATATATATATATATATATATATTATATTATATATATAATAGAGAGAGGAGAGAGAGAGAGAGAGAGAGAGAGAGAGAGAGAGGGGTTGACAAAAGTGAATAGAGACAACGATGTTTGTCCTCCAGAACAGATGGCAAACTTATCAATGGAATGCCGCCAAAACGTGTCTCAACTTTACATATAACAGAAAGGGGAAAGCAACACGATTCTAAATAGTATATTGAATAAATATATATGGTATTATTTACTGACTTTTATTATCAAATCAAAAACTATAGAAAAACCAAAGTTGTCTAATTTTGTCAACCTCTCTCTCTCTCTCTCTCTCTCTCTCTCTCTCTCTCTCTCTCTCTCTGACTACGAATCCATCGGCCCCGGGTTCGAGACCTGACGGCAGCCGGCGCGCAGCAAAACCCAGCTGTTCATCCTTCCACACAATAAAGAAAGTGGTTGGTAGATAAATGGGTACCCTAGGTGGCCTAATGGTTAAGACACTGGGCTGCTGATGGGGCGTGGTTCGGATTCCACGTTAAACTGTAGGTCCAAGGTGGAGTGAAAAGCTTGACCTTCGTCAGAATGAACAATTCGGGCGGAAGCTAACCAAAGGTTACCAAAGGTATATATATACAAGGTGGCGCAAAAGTCGCTCATCATAGGAATTTTCAGTGTTGTCTATATTATTTTTTTCTTTTAGGTAGGGGATGGCTGCGAAATTAACAATAGACGAGAGGGTGAGCTTAGTTTTTTAATGTATGGAATAGAAGGTACAACAAATCGATGAATCGATGCAGAATTTAAATTCTATACCGCTTCATCGATTTGTATTACTTGGTATTCCATGCATTAAAATCAAGCTCACCCTCTCGTCTACTGGTAATTTCGCAACCATCCCCTACTTAAAAGAAAATGTAGTAATATAGTAATATTAATAATATTATAGTCAACACTGAAAATTCCTATGATGCGCGACTTTTGCGCCCCCTGTAAAAATATAATATATATAGATATATATATATATATATAATATAGTCATTTTTGTACAGCAGATGCCAATAGCAGCTAAATCTATTCCCAAAGAAGGGAATTTACCCAAGATCAGAAAAATGAATGTAAACTAAATGATCAAACATTTAATATTTAACATAATAATCTTTTAATAATGATAATAATAATTTTAATAACTTTTAATAATAATTTTAATAACATTAATTTAAAAAAAATATATTTTCCAGTTGAAATGTGAAAAAAAAAATAACATTGATAATGTAATAATGAGTGTGTTTAACCTCCTTTGCAACATCTAAGGTCATATGATGGAGGGGACCAACAGCTTTACGTGGGATCCGAACCAATAATATAGATTTGAATAAGTTTGTAAATTAAAAGGCGTAAATGATTTTGTGTTGAATGCCACTTCTTGTACGCTAATTAATTATTATTATCGCAATTATTATTATAGCACAGAGTTGCCAGTTAAAATATTTGTTATGAAAAACGATCAATTTGTGACGTGAAAGAGGAAGAAATTTCCTAAATTTACGCGAAGTTCTTATAAAATGATTGTACGGAAAACGGAAATGGAAAATTATGAGCAAAAAAGTGTAGTTCTAAAGCGTCCTTGTAGCAACACGCTTCCTCTTGCTTTATAACCTTTTGTAAACTCTGCAATGAAGGTGCAAAGCAAGTTCTGTTCGCCTTGCCATGTGCTCAATTCCATAATTTATTTTTTTTGTTGTATTTCATTTTTTTTTAAATTTGTAAGATAAATATTTTTAGATATAATTTTTAAGTGTTAATCTTATATTCTCTTTTAAAATTGTAAATAATTAATAAATGTTGTTTATTTCCTAGTTTGCATTCATTTATATGCCTTTTTACACCAAATTTTCATACGTATTTTGAGTGCTATTTTTCAATTTATTTCTGTATAAAGTTGAATTTATTTCAATGATCAGTTCTTGGACTTTGAATAAATCATATTTGAATGAGAATAGAGAGTTAGTTTAAATTAAAAATTATTAAAAGTCACCGACTGGATAGATACCATTCAAGGTGTATCTGCTAAAGAACTTTGTTTTTACTTGCCCTTACCTCGTGACCGGAAAGACTACTAGGTCAGAATGACGAAGGGCGACTGCACTTTAAACTCGCAAACCCAATGCCCTTTTCCAGCGAATTTAATAATAACAAAGCGAGTTGGAGTCGGTAAAATTTAAATTCTTCACCTCTACCGAGAGGGTCGTTAAAGGTTAGTAGATGGGGAGGGGGACGGAAATTTAACTGGGATTGCCTTTCTGTTTAGGGCTGATGTCGTTGTTGGCTCGCTCAGGATAAGAATGAGCGATTGAAAAGATATTCGAATTGTGGGTTAGTCCCTTTTCGGTTACTATAAGGGCATCTTTGGCTATAGTCAGGGTTCCTAGCCAAATTCTGAGGGAAATAATATGCTTACAAAAGTATTATTTAGTTCAGGAAAAGTAGTAGTTTGTAGTCTCATTTGTATATTAATCGATCAATGTTGGCCCCTCCTTCCTGTATTAAAAAAAAGATGAATAACATAATTAAGGAAATTTCATTTTTCAATTGTTGTTTACTTTCGAATTTAATTAAAGAAAGATCAGCGTTGTCATGACGACCACAAAAAAGATCTTTTATAAAAGACCTTGAAAACTTCATAAATATTTTCATTAAACATACACAGCATGTACAAAATAGATGAAAATTTAATTTAAAAATCATTTATATATGATGTGTGTGTGTGTGTGTGTGTGTGTGTGTGTGTGTGTGCGTGTGCTTCTCTTTGGCCCAAATTAAGGAAGCGTAGTCCAATAAGGTTAGAGTTGCGCCAACGCCCGTACTTTAGTGTGTAACACCGTTTCTATTTATCCTAAGTAAGGATACTGAGGTCTGGGTTTTGACTCCCGTTCGTGTGATAAAAATAATCTAGAAGTTAGCGCAGTGAGCCGCATTAGTGTGACCGCGCTATGGGGTCCAGGTATTCTGGGAACTATAATTGGTAACTGTACTGATATGTGCAACGGTTATTTTAATTAACCACGTCTTTTCTTCAAGGTGGAAAAATGGATACCAATGCCCTTTTACAGTGTTTTTCTCTCCAAACCATTTTCTATTTTTTTGCAGGCGACATGCTGGTTATGCAGTGTGTCTCAGAAGTCCATTTACCCGCTTCACCCTCGCCCTATTCTAGCAGGAAAAGGTTCAAGGGTAAATGGACTTACTTATGGGACGCCCTGTACACCTTTTGCTTAATTACTTTATGTTACTTTATGAGGGTTTGAACAATGGTTCAGGATCGACCTGCGGTAGACCCTTCTGCAGCATCCCGCCTCATTTGCGGGATTTGATGAAGGAGGGCATTGACTTCCGATCTCTTCTTGCCCTCGTAGCCAACATGCATGGCTGGTCAGGGACTTTGCACAGGAATCTATCCAAATGGTTCCTCACTTCGTACACCTTTTGCTTAATTACTTTATGTTACTTTATGAGGGTTTGAACAATGGTTCAGGATCGACCTGCGGTAGACCCTTCTGCAGCATCCCGCCTCATTTGCGGGATTTGATGAAGGAGGGCATTGACTTCCGATCTCTTCTTGCCCTCGTAGCCAACATGCATGGCTGGTCAGGGACTTTGCACAGGAATCTATCCAAATGGTTCCTCACTTCTTTTGGCAGGACATTAAAAAGTTTTGGGCCTCGTATTCTGAGGGTATTTTCCATCCTCGTTTTCATGGCTCCCTGTCCCACCGCCGCTGGGACAGTACAAAGTCTGCCTCTTCTCTCATTCCATTTTGTTTCTATTTTATTTCTAAGGTTTGGGACAAAACCCTCGAGTATTTTCCATAATGTATATTATTATGTACCGCTCGCGACTTCTTTCCAGAGAATACCTTTTAGGTGATATAATTATTCACTTACTCAATGTACAGTAATTGACTCCCTTTTTCGGTACCGGTTTCATCAAAGATCACTCACTTTTTATTCAAATATAAAACCAACTTGTCGCTTCTTACGTTAGAATCAGCCTTTGATCAGTAACTGTCTTTACAAATTGAGAATTCTCGTAGGAAACTTTATTCAGAATATCAATGACTTTTATATTCCGTATTTTTGGATTTAACATCTTATCTTAAAAGTTCATTCAAATAGAGTAAAGGAACTGTAAATGAGTTTGGGTCAAATCTTTTTTAACATTTATTTACTATAGGAAAAAATGTCTTTTACTTCCAAGTTAAATCGTAAGTAACACAGGGCAAATGCGATGAAACAATATTTCAGAGTTTCTTCAAAACAATAATAATATTACAAAATTTAAAGCACATTTGATGAGAAATAAGTTTTAGCAACAATATGAAACTGAAGAAAATTTTAAAATATACAAGCGAGTATAGCAATAATGCACAAGGAACCACAGTTTATGTATTACAAAGGGAGCTTCTTTAGATCAAGAATGATGATGTATGATAGGATTCTGTACGAAATGTGGCTGTGCCGGGGCTTTTATACCCAAATACTTTGGGTGGGACCAAACTCTGACTGACTACCCTTAAGGTGGGATTTCCCCTCAATTTTCTACTCATCCAGACTAACAGAATAGCTGCATTGATAGTGATTGGTTTCCCTATGAAGAGGGTTGAGTCCTTTTCAACTAATGGAAAGGTATTTTAAAAGCGTCTATTTGGCAGGTATAGTAGAGATCTTCTCACGGGTTTCAGAAATTTGTTTATATCTGTGGTGAAGATGTATGATGAAGACGTAGGCAAATTTTCTACATGAAAAATTAACAATTTATCTGAAAGTCGCCGCAATGGCGGGTAATTTTAAAATTCCTTGAAATATATGGATTTTAAGGAAAATGTATGAAAACGTATTACATATGCTGATGCCTAAAAACATAATTTTTAAGTTTCTATTTGATGTATGTCTTGAGATATATCTATTTTTCATGGTTCTTAAAAAAAAATCACCATATATATATATATATATATATATATAATCCAGCTCTTCTTCCGCACTTTAAAATACAGTAATGCGCTTGAAGTATTTCTTCTCCCAAATAATACCGCATTTACATTGGAAGTTGCTAAAGAAAACATGAATCGTTTGCGGTCCACAAAGTTTATTAAATATTTAGAATTTAGAGTTAAGTACTGCGTATGAATGCAGTTATACAACAAACTTCTCAATAAAATACTTCACCTTATATTTAGAAATTACCCAGCCCAGAAGTATTGTAGTTGCGTCAGAAAATAGAATTACTTCCTATCGTTATACCAATTTCTATACACCCACCCCCCCACTGCTTCGCCTTTCAGAATTTTGTTTTCCAAAGTGCCTCTAATAAATATAATAATTAATATCAAAGAGATGGAACAGTACATAAGATAGAAGAGCATAAGATAGATTATAGTTTAACAAATTAACATCATATGAATTGTATATTA
This sequence comes from Bathynomus jamesi, assembly GCA_023014485.1. Classification (NCBI taxonomy): domain Eukaryota; kingdom Metazoa; phylum Arthropoda; class Malacostraca; order Isopoda; family Cirolanidae; genus Bathynomus; species Bathynomus jamesi. The sequence goes on from JAJOZX010001260.1 coordinate 453,068, forward strand.
ACTCAGCACAATTATTTTTAACTTTTTGTTTACTAAACCTGTTTATTGTGCGGTGTTTTTTTTATTGATTATTTTAACATACTGACATCCTAAGGCGGTGGTTCCCAACCTAGGGATAAATTACACAACTGGGGTAATGACAACTATTTTATGGGGTAATGACACGCGATTCAGAAGTTATAAAAACCAATATTATGATAATGCGGAAGTTATTAAAAATAATATATAATGATTTGGGGTAATGGAGCGGGATTAGAATTGGAATTTGGATAACCATACAAAAAAGGTTGGGAACCATTGTGGACCTAGCCTAGAGCGTCAATCTGCACGTAACTTTAAAGTACATTTTAATCATGGCTTTAATTCTTTCATCAACATAAATCAAATAATGGTAGGCTATCCTTTATACGAGAACCTGATATTATTCCTTATTTGGTGCTCTTCCAATATGTGCTCTACCTTAAAATTTACATTCCAATACGTGATCTACCTTAGATTATTCGGATTAGCAGCAGGTACGTTAGTTAGCCTTATAAGGCTAACTAACGAAAATATCACGACTTAACCTAACCAATCGTCAAGGGCGTATAGTTGACCTAACGATTGGTTAGGTTAAGTCATGATATTTTCGTTAGTTAGCCTTATAAGGCTAGTTTCACGGTAGAGCACGTATTGGAATATGGTAGATCACAGTTTCGCGGTAGAGCACATATTGGAAGAGCACCCCTTATTTTATGTATTGGAATGTTTTAACTTTCATCTGAAATTGCTATTTACCTAATGAACATTTCGCTTGGAGGTGTTTTAACTTTATGTTATGAAACGTTATTTGATTGCAAAATATTTATCACTTGTTTACATTCTTTGAAACGATTAAATATCAAGGAAAACATTTGCAGTTTCTGGAGCTTATATTTCTCGAGATTTCGTGCGCACGCAGGAGGAATTTGAGTGAGAAGTATATAATAATCTTTGTTCAGAAAGCACACATTACGTAAGATATATATTATACCCATATTAGTTTACACAATGTTGCCATTAACGTTTAATTTTGTATTTGTTAGTGACAAGTAGTTTAAGTACAATATTCTTATATGAATATGCGGTTGTGAAGCATGACAGCTTTTCAGGCAAACACTTTGAGATTCATTTCTATTTTTACGAAGGGGAACTAAGAAAAATAAATAGAATTAGTGGAAAATAAAATAAAGTTGCCTTTAGTTAACTCTATCATTACAAATGAAAACTAAAATAACACTGTGTAACACTGATTCTGTTTATATAGAATTTTTTATGTTTTTATATGCATTTGTGGGCGCTGAGTCCAAATCTGGCCTTGGTTTGTGTGTATCATCAATGGTTTCAGAGATAATCCATTTTTCATGTTTTACCAGTATAATGTTATTATGGGCGCAGCAATATCAGAATAATCAGGAATTGTTGAGAACAATCCGGATGTTCGTTGACAGTTTCTTGCTCTAGAAATTGCCCGAAACTTCCACTGTGCTATATAAAGAAGAGCGCAGAGTCTGAGAAGTCAGTAAGTGTGCGCACACAAAGAAAGCAGGTTGTTTGTCTGATGGTTACCAGCACTGAGGTACTGTGTTTCTGTGCTTCTCTGTGCTGACGATTTGAGTGTTATCGATCCCTTTTTATTGCGAACATTATTTCAGTGTTGTGAATACATCTTTTTTCTGGAATCTATAATCTGTTGCAGATTTAATAACTCTTCTCTCTATATCTGCAGGTTATGATTAATGTAGTACAGTTTGGTAAAGAGAATGGCAACTAGAGCTGTAAACACTCGCCGGATATATTCTGCTACGTTTGTGGGTATTACATAGGCCCCAAGCAAGTATCGCACAAGATTGTGAAAGGCACCAAGTTCTGGATCGCGTATCGGCTCTATTTTGGTATGCCTATGGGTGACCAAGATAAGCCCTGGGCACCCTATGTGATCTGTGGAAGCTGCCGCTCCACACTTGAAGGGTGGCTGCGGGGAGTACGCAAGGCAATGCCCTTTGCGGTACCCAGAATATGGAGAGAACCAAAGAGCCACCACGACGATTGCTACTACTGCATGGTAGATGTTTCTAAGTACAGGAAAGTTAAAGGAAGGCAGACTCTTCAGTATCCAAGTATAGCGTCGTCCATAGCTCCTGTACCACATGGCGAAGGTCTTCCAATACCACGTCCACCAGGACATCCATTACTTTACCTTCTGTATTTACAGACTGTGAGTCATTATGTGTCGATTTTTCTTAGTGCTGATGCTCTTCTACATATATAGCTATGCCTATATTTTGTTTCTTTGCTTTGCAGGTTGAAAATGAGGATGCAGCTAGCTCATCTGAGATGTCGGCTGATGAGGACAGTCATGATGAAGAATATACAGTAACTTTCAGTACAAACCCTCACTTTCCAAATCAAAGGTAACTGGACGACTTAATTAGAGATTTGGGTCTGACGAAATCAGGGTCTGAGCTTCTGACCACCAGACTCAAAGAGTGGAATTTGCTTGGAGAAGACTGCAAGAGCACTGTATACCGAAAGCGGCATGAAGAGTTTGCAAGGTTCTACGATGTCAATGGCTCTCTCTGTTATTGCAGCGAGGTTAATGGTCTATTCACAGCTATTGGGCTAACACATATATCCTCAGAGTGGCGCCTGTTTATTGACAGTTCAACTCGTAGTTTAAAAGCTGTTCTACTCCACGATGGGAAAAAATATCCATCTATACCAGTTGCACATTCTGTTCAAATGAAAGAGGACTATGAAAATGTCAAACAACTGCTCACTCAAATCAGGTATGAACAATATAACTGGGACGTGTGTGGTGATTTCAAAATGATTGGTTTCCTGTTAGGTTTACAAGGAGGGTTTACTAAATATTCATGTTTTCTTTGCCTGTGAGATAGCAGGGCTTCAACTGAGCACTATAAAACAGTTCAGTGGCCTCCACGTGAAGGACTGCATCCAGGAAAGTACAATGTACTCAGGGAACCTCTTGTGAAGCCTGACATAGTTCTGCTACCACCTCTCCATATTAAGTTGGGTCTAATTAAGCAGTTTGTAACTGCGTTAGATTTTGGAGGGGAAGTTTTCGAACAGATTCGGGTCATGTTCCCTAAACTCTCTGAGGCCAAAGTCAAGGCTGGCATCTTTGTAGGACCACAAGTCAAGGCGCTGTTGAATTCAAAGAACCTTGAAGCCAAGATGACTCTGATCAAAAAAGAGGCTTGGTGTGCTTTCCGTGATGTGGTTCGTGGGTTTTTGGGCAACCATAAAGCACCAAACTATAAGGAGTTAGTGTCAAACTTGATTAAGTGCTATGGCAAAATGGGGTGCCGTATGTCTTTAAAATTACACTATCTGCATTCATATCTAGACTTTTTTCGTGATAACCTGGGCGATGTGAGTGAAGAACATGGCGAAAGATTCCATCAAGATATTCAAACGATGGAGAAAAGGTACCAGGGCCATTGGGATGCTTCCATGATGGGAGACTACGTATGGTCGCTGATCAGAAAGGATAAGAATGTTCATACGCGGAAGTCGCGTTCTTCAGTGTATTTTTAAGGAACGCACACTGCATAACGAGGCTTGTTATTCTCTTATCGGTTCTCCTCATGATATATTGTATATTATATCCTTTGCACCATTTTGGGTTTGTCAAACAATTTTGTCTCAATAAACATTAATTTCCAATAGTGTTTTTATTTTCAGAAAATATTTATGTCAGCCTTTTTTATATACTTTGCCATATGAAAAGTGTGATAACCTATATTTTTGAAACGGTTGATGATAGAGCAAAACCAATATCATTTTTGGAATCAGCGCCCCGAAATCATTAAGAAACGACAGAAAAATCACAATAAACAGAATTTTTTTTCAAATTTTGTTATCCAGTGATAATCTTTGAAATAATAGAAAAGGAAGAGGTAAACAATACGATATAATAATAGAAATAATAGAATAGAAAAATGGTAAACAATAAGATAAACAGAACATGTTGAAATACCAATAATAATTAATTCTTAATATTACAAATTAGAAATGATGATACAATCTTACAGTTACGAAATACAGAGTTACAGATAATGTGGCATATTATAACTATGGCGTAATATAATGAAAACTTTTAATACACGAGTATAATTTATATAGCTTGTGATTGCAACCAATTTAAAATTGTGAATTTTGCATATATATAAGAGGTGATTTTCATTGTTTAGTAATATCTACATGTTGCAATATATATATATATATATATATATATATATATATATATATATATATATATAAAATTATTATATATATATATATATATATATATATATATATATATATATATATATATATACATTAATAGGAGTTAATAAAGTGTTTCTTTAGTGAGTTGCGAAACGAAATTAACGATGGAGCTTGTCTGATATTTATAGGTATAGCGTTCCAGATATCTGCCCATTTATAGGAGAGAGCAGTTCCTGCAATTTGCATGGAATAATTTGGTTTATGTATGAAATCATTGGGAAGCCTTGTATTATGATTATGGTTGGTCTGAATAGGGGGGTAATCGACCCGTGAATGGGCGAAGTATAGTTTCTATTATTAGCAACTTTGTACATACTGATACCGACAGTAAGTTTATACAAGTCATTTAGATTTAGAATATTTAAATTTCTAAACATTGGAGAGGTATGAGATCGTCTGTTACCATTGTTTGAGAGAGTTCGTAAGCATTTTTTGTTGATTACTTCCATCGGATATCGTATACAGTATAATTCTTTGTACTACCCCATGCTGTGATTCCATATTGTAAGTGTGGATGAATAAATGAGTAATACAGTGTGAGGAGGGTATTTTGGGGAATTGCTTTTTTGAGTTTAAATATTATGTAAAGAAATCTAAATATTTCTGATTTGATATGTTGTGTGTGGCTTTTGAAATTCAATTTTTCGCCTAACTTGATGCCAAGAACTTTAACTTCATTTCCTTTGCAAGAGGAGTGTCTCCAATTGCAGTTTTTATAGTTACAATCATATATGATGAATTTTGTCAAGTTTAGTAAAAGCTTATTTGTACAAATCCATTTATAGACATGATCTAATTGCCTGTTCATTTCGTTCATTAGATAGCTGATATCGTGGTGTGTGGAAGTGGGTGTTATATCATCTGCATACTGAATACAATCTAATGTTGTTGATCAAGAAGAATCATTTACATGCATTAAGAAGAGTAAGGGTCCAAGGATAGCTCCTTGTGGAATCCCACTTTTCAATACAGAATATTCTGATGAAATATCATTTACTTTAACATACTGATGACGATTAGAAAGATATGACTTAAACCAATTTAGCATATTTCTCCTTATGTCATATGTGTTTAATTTATCTAGTAAAATATCATGCGAGAGCATGTCAAAGGCATTCGACAGGTCAAGGAAAACTAAGATTGTGTGATTTTTGTAATTTAGGTTTTTATAGCTATTTTCTAATAGGATGTTAATGGCGTCTTCTGTGGTGTGGATATCGTATTTAGCTAAGAATTTGATTAGTCTATTGTATACGATTCTTTCAAGTACTTTACTCAAAGATGGTAAGACGGAGATTGGCCGGTAATTGGATGGAGAATCAGAGCTGCCTGATTTGAATACTGGACAAACCCTGGATATCTTCAGGAATACACCTTGTACTATTGACTCATTCATAAGTCTTGTGAGTGGGGTTGCTATATCATCTGACATTAGTTTATATATTTTCAGTTATTAAAACTGATATCAGCGCTTTTTTTAAGTTTTTCAATGTAGTTGATGTTTTGTTTGGCAGAATTGATTCAAAGAAGAAAATATTTGGTGTAGGTTGTGACACATATTGTTGATAGTGACTGTCTGATTCTGAAATGGCTGTTGTCGGATTGCTTCCTATTTTCGAAAAGAAATTGTTTAATAAATTGGCTATGTCTTTGGAATCACTGTAGGAATTTCTATCCTGTGTTACCGAATTTATGGGATTTGTCTTTTCTTTTTCGGCGTTGACTAAAACCTTTAAAGTATTCCATAATCCTTCAGGATTAGAATTTGTTCGATAAATAATTTTAGAACAATAATGGTCCGCATTTGCGGTTTTTACGAGTGAATTTAGTCTGTTACAATAATTTTTATATGTTTGTTCATTGATAATATCATTCTTCCATAGTTTATAGAAAGAATGTTTACGGTTTATGCTTATAATAAGGCCGGAGTGATCCACTGGTTGTTATAGTTTTGTTTTGACACGAGTTTCGATTTTATAGGAAAATTAGCATTAAATATACTCATTAGTGTGTTTGAGAATGTTTGAAATTTTGCTTCTATTTCAGTTACTTTCAGTTATTCTCGACCAGGCAAAACTTGATATCTCTGATAAATTTCAATTTACTATTATAGGTATAGGGTCTATAGTCAATTTTTATTTTCTTCTGTATTTGTAAATGGGTAATTAGCATTGTGTATGTGGGCAGATGGTCCGTAATGTTGTAATAGAAGTATACCTGACGTACAGTCAAGGGAAGATCGCACCCAGATTTGGTCTAATAAAGTGGAGTTTTCTATGGTACAATGTAGTGTTGTTGGCTTAGTTACAGTACTGTATAGTTAAATTAAAGCCATTTGCGGTAACGAGATTGTAATACTGTAGTAGTAGGTAGCATTATTTTAGAGTTTATTTTAGCGAGATCGATGTTTAAATACAATTTGTATTTAAATACTCTATTTATAAATACATTTTTTTCAAGGTATTTAAATGCATATTTAAATACATTATTAATGTATTTTGTAAATATAAATACACATTTTCAAATACATTTTTAAATACATTTGCAAAAATTCATGGATTTTTTTCCATTATTAGAAGTATTTTAGTTTCATATTTTTGTAAATCAAGAATTTAATTATTTTTCCTGTAACTATCCTAAACTGTAGTGTGTTATGTTTATTATGATTTATGTAGTGACGTAGTCCCTTCTTTCTGTTGCCTCTCTGGATTGCCTTTGTTGCGGATACGAAGCCTCAAACTACTATAACGGTAATAAACACTGAATCTGGAATGTATTTAGGATGTATTTAGGTTGTATTTAAATACATTTTTGAAGTAATGTATTTAGTATTTAATTACATTCCAGTTTACAGTAATTTATTTGGTATTTAAATACAAATTTGCGTGGTATTTAGCATTTAGCGTTTAAATACATTTTAAAGTATTTATACCCATCTCTGTTGGCAAGTTACCATTTGGTGGTCGGTAGATGCCTAATATTGACTAGGAATTATTATTTATATACACCTCAACTGCAAGGGCTTCAGCATGATCATTTATGCCTGTCAGTGGCTCAATACTTTTACTTCTATGATTAGTGTCCATATAAATGCTTGCTCCGGCGCCTCTGTAATTATTTCTACATATATGGTGGCTCGTTAATAGCTCGGTGTATTAAAAAATTACTTATTATTTTCCTTTAACGAGTTCTCGGTCAGTATAATACATGCGAATTTATATTTTAACAATTGATTTGAGTGCGTGGAATGCATTTTATGAGCACCATAATATTTATTGCAATCGTATCTTACAAAAAAGGAGAAAAAAATAACTAAATGCTTACATTAGGGGCTACCAAATTTATTTTTTTCTGCATCACCTGCAGGGTGTCCCATAAATCCCTTTACTCATGAACTTTTTCTTACTACAGGGCGTTCGGAAAGTCACTGTGCACTTATATTTATTTAATAGCATACAATAGTATAACATTGCATATATGATAGAGGTTATGGATGGGACCATCAGAACTTATAAAAGGTGTTGAAAGTGATGTCCTTTAACAGCAATGGACCCCTTCTTATTTTATTTTGAAACACCTTTGTCAGTTCTCTTTTGAAATATAAAAAACATTAATTATATAAGTGCACAGTGACTTTCCGAACGCCCTGTAGAATAGGGTGAGAGTAAGGGAGATAGAGAGATTTATGGGCCACCTTGTACAGAGTATCACCATCAAATTTTTTACGGTAGACCTATGCATTACCATTATTTTATAGGTACGCATAATTAAACTAACATATATATATATATACACACATACTAATAATAAAATAAAACATTAAGCGCAAAAGTATAGGCCTATATGATAATTTATTGTTACATTTTTATTATTCAGCAAAAGAATGTTGGATGTAAACCTAACCATTATGGTCATATGATAATAAAAACCCACTCTAATAGACAGAGTTTATTTTCATAACAGTTTCGATGCCCACTGGCATCCTCTTCGGGTAGAAAAAAGTGAAGCTTTTTGCATTCATTATGGTTATGTTTTAAGACGTTTGTCGTGTATTGATTTTTAATAATAAATTTAATAAATTGATTAAATTGTATGGAATTAAGATATGTACAATGAAATTGTTTGAAATATAAAACACTAATTGGCAACATAGGAGAGAGAGATTCAAAATGCGCTGAGGGGTCGGAGCCTCGGAGGTATACAATACCTCAGAGTCAGTCTCGGGCGCAGTGAGATGTAAGAAGAAAGTGTTTTGTTTGGGTAAGATGTAATTGCGATTTAAAGTTAACTAGAAGCTCTCTCCACGATCTAAATATTAAATTATGAGTCCCCGCTCGTTTTTCTACGTCATGTTCATTGGTTTAATAAAATATAAACCAGTAAATAGTAGTAAATCGTCGTCATTTTGTTCAAAAAATGTCGGCTGCAGGATTCATGACAGTTGAGAACCGGCCCCGCTACCCATTTATAAATACATAAATCAACATAAAATAAGTATTAAGAGTAACAATAACGTAGATAAATAAGATAAACTAATAATTAAAATAAAATTTTCACGACATGTTAATAAATAATTTAACATTCCACTATTTATGGGTATTTTCTATACGAAGCAACCCCATTTCTCGCTCAAGGATGGCCGAGAGGAGAGTCAAAACATCGCGTTTTTCTAAAACGTTTATTAATTTATACTTTTAATGTATGGGTGAAAGTTTGATTAATTCTTAATCTAACTATACAAAGAGAGAGAGAGAGAGAACGTGATGGTAACTAAGTAAGTTAGGAAAGGCACTCAACGCAGTTGCTACGCGTTCTGCTATTGGTTAAAAGAAGACTATAACTGCAACCTTTTACGTGATTGGTTGCTTTTTAAGAACACTTAATTATTTATTCTTCTCTCTGAAGCCGCTTTTTAAGCCTAAATAGTGTTTGAATCTCAAATAAATATTACCTTTATGCACAATATACACAAGGATCATTCTATAACATTTTAACTAACCATTAAATTAATTAATAAATATATCATATTAAAATAATAGCATTAAATTCCATTTATTACAGTGCAGTGATGCAGTAGTGTGGGACACGCTACACTGTACAGGGTGTCCCATAAGTTTCTTTATCCCTCTGAACCTTTTCCTACTAGATGAGGGTAAAGGGACTTATGGGACACCCTGTACATAACATTTGAATGAACAAAATTAAAAGAAACTTAAACCAAATTTTGGAGCAAGTGTCTTTTACGTCCCCCTGAACGCAAAAGGGGGCGTTGGGAAACGTAAACTACATTATGATCTTTAGGAGACATTTTTTAAATGAATCCATCAAATAAAACGTTAAAACTAACGAAAATATTACGACTTAACCTAACCAATCGTCAATATATATATATATATATATATATATATATATATAAATTAACGATTGGTTAGGTTAAATCGTAATATTTTCGTTATTTTTAACGTTTTATTTGATTAGGTATACGCGGACAAAGTTGGGGAACGCATACTACACTAGGATAATGTAGGGGAACGTAAACTACACTAGGCACCACAGGGGGACGTAAACTACACTTGCTCCAAATATTATATAATAACATTCCAAAGTATTATCAATATCGATGATATTAACTGCAAAGTCCCATTTACACTTCTCATTATTAATTATAAATATATATATATATATTATATACACATACATACACACACACATCATAAAAAAAACTCATTTCCCGAATGAGGCGGGGTGAGAAGGCAGACATGCTCCGATATAAAAAATGGAAGATAATGAAGAAGAGGAAAGATACAGACTAATTCATACACCATTATTCACACCGGCATCCTGGTGGAGCAGCACCCACTCCCCGACATGGCTAAATTCCACACCTGTGGCGCTTCATACGCCACGTGTGGTGGCGCTTTAGGTTTTGTCAAAAATAAAAGAAAAATAAATACAGGATACAAAATTAATACGAGGATAGCCTAAAAGTATAAACTGTGGCAAATAAGGTGGGTCGTGTACTGCCAAGAAGTATCTCGCGTAACGGTGTTTTCAACTGCTGATTACAACATCGCAAACCACTTTCGCGTTTACGGTGAATTACGAGAAGCTGGATTTAGATCATAAGTTGCTGGTTCAAGGCTTCATGGGTTTTTTCATAATACAGGGTGATTCAAAAAATTGTAACACTTATATGGGAAAGAATTACAGATGCCATCCAATCAATACCACCAGAGATGCGCCTTAGGGCTCTGGAAGCAACGCTTAACCGCTTTCATTCGTGCATAGATATCCGTGGACAGCAAGTAGAGACTGTATGAAGTACTGTTTGAATCACAAAATGTTTACAAATAAATTGGGAATAAAAAAATAAAACCCCATATAAGTGTTGACATATTTTTAATCACCCTGTATATTAATTTAACATCCCATATTTTTTATGGGATTCATACGTAAGATGTTAAAACCTTTTGCACACACACACACACACACACACACACACACACATACACATATATATATATATATATATATATACAGGGTGTCCGAGAATTATCTGTACAATTTTTGGCTGTTATTAAAAGTCAACCATGAAGTGTAGAAATTCCAGTCTTGTCCCATTTTACAGAGAATCTCATTAAGTTTTTTCTGATACCACGTTTTGACAAGTTTTCTGGAAATGTACGCGGGTGACAGACATTGATGATTTAAAAGCAAGAATCACAGCTGCTATTGAGCGAATTGATGTGGATATGCTGCAGCGTACATGGCAACATTTGGAGTATCGATTGGATGTTTTGCGAATCACTAATGGTGCACATATCGAATGTTTGTAACAACGTTACTTTAATAAAAGAAACTTTTGAAAATACAGATTTTAAATAATCTTGTTTAAGAATTTTACGTGTATTATCAAGAATTTTATTAAAAGATGAAATTGTACAGATAATGTTCGGACACACTGGAATTTCTAAAAAACTTGTCAAATCTTGGTATCAGAAAAAACGTAATGAGATTCTCTGTAAAATGGGACAACACTGGAATTTCTACACTTCATGGTTGACTTTTAATAACAACCAAAAATTGTACAGATAATTCTCGGACACCCTGTATATATATATATATATATATAAACTTCTTATGTTTAATTTATACACAGAATTATAGTCACTTAACTTCGGTTTTTGTGTATATATATATATATATATATACACACACACACACACACACACACAAGAACTCCATAATTCTGAAGCCTGTTTCATTTTACAAGGTGGTTGAAATTGAGAAATTGTTATGAAATGGATGGTCTTCACTTTCGCGATGTTCATGGATTGAGGATTTGGCTGGTTTACTCAGTGGTAGAGAAGTGCGACTACTATATGCCACGATGTTCATCGACCCGACTCTTAAGTTGGCGGACTGAGCTGCCAATATATGTGGCGTTACAACTATAATTAAAAGAATAAATTAGGTTGAAGACGAGGGCGTCGGGCAACTTCTCCTTAAGTTTAAGAAAGGAGGTAATATTAAAATTATTGATAAGAATAAATTTAAAATAAATTTGTAGATAAAACTGGGCGAGCAAAAGCGTTTCGGGTCTTTTTCAATTTTTTGGCTTAAGTAGCCATAAAATGGCATTGATATATTGTATATTTTTTATCTTTATAAACAGTGGGAATGGGGAGTTGGGGGTTTAAAATGATGATTTAAATAATTTCGAATATGTTTCATAATCAAGTCCTTTGGAGAAGAATTGGAGCTAAAATAATCAATTAAAAAGACATCTCAGAAGAAAAAAAAATATATATATATATATATATATATATATATATAATATTTAGGAGAAATCCAATGACAAGGAGAAATGTAAATGCCATGAAAAGTCTTCTTTAATGCGCAACGTTTCGAGCAATACGCTCATCTTCAGGCTGTTTAATAACAATGTGTACAGTGTACTATTGTTAATTTTTCCAGTGTATTAATTTCACATTTACTATATGTATTTAAAAATAACTTCTTAATGTTTATATGTAAATCTGTATAACTTAGAATTTAACCCTCTTTTCTCAGTCTTTTAAAATTTGTCTTTACGAATAGGTTATAGAAATTTTCTGTTTTGTTTTTCATTCAATATTGATTTTAATTTCACATTGTTATTAAACAGCCTGAAGATGAGCGTATTGCTCGAAACGTTGCGCATTAAAGAAGACTTTTCATGGCATTTACATTTCTCCTTGTCATTGGATTTCTCCTAAATATTAAATTGAAGCTCTGTAGAAGCAACCCGCATGATTATATTATATATATATATATATATATATATATATATATATATATATATATTTATTTTGTATTAGTAATATACTCGTATTTTGTACTTATTCGTGTAAAGAGAGACCAACGTACGGAACTGCTACAAGGTTACGAGGTTTTTCGACGGTTTATTTAGCCTTATAGCTTATATTATATATATATATATATATAATATATATAATTAATTCGAACCCAGCACCTCTTGATTAGAAATTGTGGACGTTGTCACTGAGCTACGACACGATAAAACTTAATACAACCTGGCCAGTATTTCAACGCCCAAGGAAACAACGTTTTCACACCCAGATCTGTTTTACGTATTAACCCTCCTACACTCGAGCCAATGATAACATTTAATTCAAGTCTGTCTGGTCTTACACTGGGGTCCCATAAATGGAATAATGCGCATTGATCACGCGCGATTTTTATAAAGCAAAATTTACCCCATTATTATACCAGATAGATTGGCTTGAATGCAGGAGGGTTATTATGTGAAACACCTCTGCCGAGACAGAGAGAGAGAGAGAGAGAGAGAGAGAGAGAGAGAGAAACAACATTTTCATAGCCGCAAACATTAAAATGCATCCACATCGGTGAAAGTATCATTTATTTAATTGGAGAAACGTAAGCTATGAGAGAGATCACAAAAACACAAATGAAAACAATTAAAGCGATTTTATCCACAACTTTCGCGATCAGAAGCCATTCATGAGAGTAATTTGGGTCCTTGTTCACATCCAGAACTTCGCCTTCTTCACTCAGGTTCCCACTCAGGCCAACCTACAAAAGGACATGAATACAGTTTACACGTAATAAATTTATATTTTTCATCAGTTCATTTAACATTTTTTATCTTTTCAGTCCGACGGGAGAGGAAAAATGGTGAACGTCGACAAGGGGAAACGGATAAAGTATGAGGGGAAATGGTAAATGTTGACGAGGGTAAAAGAAGATAGAGTGAAAATTGTTTGTTGTTATCATTACATTGCTCTAAATGACATTACCCGAGAAAACGTAGAACCAAAAGTCACGGGCGTAGAATTTTAAAGAAGCTATGTCCAATTGTCCATACATATCAGCAATCCTTTTATGATGACTGGTCACCACGACCAAGCATACGCGTACAGTAATTTGTATCAAAGATGATATTCTATAGTGGTTTTGGGGGTTAGCATCCCACTTAATCTCATTCTCATTTAATTTTGCGCCCAAGAGTGGAAAATCCGAGAATGAGAATCTCGAAGAAGACCTTTTCACTTCTGTTTATTCCCAATACGTCGTGTCATTCTCATCTTCATCCACGGCTTTCCTACTTTGGTCCAGGCTGGGTTAGGTTAGGTTAGGCTAATGTTAAATTAGGTTAGGCTAAATTAAGTTAGGTTAGGAAATATTAGCATTCTCATTTACCGCCTTTACCGCGAAATGCGACTGGGGTGACTTCAAGAAACTCTTTTCTCAGATATGTATTATTCACTTTGTGTATTTTCATTTGCGAACCACGGATGGGAATGGGAATAGGAATGGGAATAGGAATGGGAATGGGAATAGGAATGTGAATAGGAATGGGAATAGGAATGGGAATAGGAATGGGAATGTGAATAGGAATGGGAATAGGAATGTGAATAGGAATGGGAATGTGAATAGGAATGGGAATAGGAATGGGAATAGGAATGGGAATGGGAATAGGAATGGGAATAGGAATGGGAATGGGAATAGGAATGGGAATAGGAATGGGAATGTGAATCGGAATGGGAATAGGAATGGGAATGTGAATAGGAATGGGAATAGGAATGGGAATAGGAATGGGAATGTGAATAGGAATGGGAATAGGAATGGGAATGTGAATAGGAATGTGAATAGGAATGAGTGAGAAATATCGTCTAGAGAACATTCAGTTATGGAAAGGATTTTCCTACATCTATTTGCATAAAGTCACGTGGATAACTGCGCTAAATGTTCGTTCACTCAAAATAAACCCTCTAAATTTGGAACTTATAACTTCTTTTTGAAGGTGCATTCAAAGAAGGGTGGAGGGTGGGGTTCCTTCTTTTGGGTATCAAAACTTCCTCTCAGACGATTTAATAACTTCTTTTAATGTTACTTAATTTCTTTAGATAGAAGAAAAAATAGTCGGTGCTACTGCAGTATGCGGTCTACCTACGATTCGGCGGTCTACCTTTTAATTATAGCTTCTTATCTTGTTTACTAATTGTTTGTTTACATCCCATTGTCAATCGCCCTTGACGATTGGTTAGGTTTAGTCATGATATTTTCGTTAGTTTTAACGAAAATATCATGATTAAACCTAATCAATCGTAGGTAGACCGCATACTACAGTAGCACCGAGAAGTCTTTGTTTACTGTTATTTTATCAAAATAGTAATTAAGATTTCTAAAATTAACAATTTTATTCTTTGTAAATTGCGAAGCAGTGAAAAATCTACATTTAAGAGACTATTCTTACCTTGCTTGCGTGACTTTGTAAGCACAAAACAGTGGCAAGTCGACCTGTCAAGATTCGCTTCAAAATTTCGGGTGGAGGGAATGCCAGTAGTGGGTTTTGTGGGTGTACTAATCTCTCCAATATGGCACTCAGTGCCACAGTTAACACTACAATGATGAAGCATTGACTATAGTAGCTTACTGAAATCAGAGAAATGCGCATGAGTTGCCAGATGTCGTTTTCTAAACCGTTTCGTTTTCAGATGTTTTAAAATAAATTACTCGTGTAAAAAAGGAGAAACGTTGCACTTAAATTAATAATAATCCAAGAACCTCATTTTCCCATTACATGAGGGCAAGTGTGTCCCCGACGGCGACTTTTAGCCTGGGAATTAACAGGGTAAACAGCTAACTCAATTCAACCCAGGAGCTAGCAAGCGGGAGCGAACCAGAACCTCACCGCTGAGAGTCCGCCACCGTAACCACTGAGCTACCGGGCGGTCAATATTAATAATAATAATAATAATATCAGGAGGGTCAGAAACTGGCACAGAGACAACGAACGTGGCACATTGGGCTAACTGCTGGGTTATGTATCAGCACTATCGGGAATTTAACTCCATTGTCTTCACCTCGCTTAAAGGGAAATGAGATGATCAGAATCGCCACCAAAATGGGAAAGTAAGACCTTATCATCAGGTTAAGAACAGCATTAAAAACAGGTCAGACCCGTTCTTCCTTCATATTTCTCAGACATATCTCGCATAACAACAGGATTTATCCAATACACGTTAGGTCTTTCTCACCTATGAGGGGAATGTTCGTTCCGAGCTTGGGAAGAGAAGATTTGAGGAAGAGGATCTCGAGAAAGACGAGGACGGAGCAAACGAAGCCGATGGAGAGACGTTTCGGATGATCCACAGGAAGGATGAATTGAATAATCAGGAACAGCGGAATTACTTTAACCAAAACGACAAAATAAAAAAAAATAATTGTTATTATTTTTTACGTTTTAAACGGTTATTTACAACATATTCCGTTATTTTATTTTCTGCATTTTCTTAATACTATAAATTAGACGAAATACCCACCTAGCTGTTTTAACCCTACCGCTTCAAATTTTAAATTAATTTAAATAATTAGGTCGTATATCTTTGTAAGATAACATTTGATTCATTCATATGTTGCCTGATTTTTTTAACGTCATAACGTAACAAAGATATATTGGTCCAATATTCGGTCATTAGGGTTAGCATTAATAAAAAACCCGACCGAAAAACCCGGTTTCCAAAATAAAACAAAAGTGATAAAAAATGAAAAAAAATCACCTAAAAAAAACAAAATACCCAAAGAGTTTACAGACATTTAAGAGCAGACAATGAAGAATGGTTGAGCATAAGGGAAATTAAGGGATGGGGGGGACCCTGGGAACGCCAAATAATGTGTTGCAGTTTGTTTCTTATAATAAAAGCAAGTTTTTAGATAAATTATAAGTATTTTAGATAAAATATATGTACTCCTAAATTTAATAAAAGCATTTTGCTATTTTTGCTCTTTGGGTGTTTTTTGTTGTTTAGGCGATCTGACTTTTTCAGACAGATTTTTTTTTATATTTCTGAAGGCAGTTTTTTTCAGCCGGGTTTTTAATGAAAACCCAAATGGTCCAACACTGTACCATTAATGACAACCCAAATAGTCCAACACCGTACCATTAATGACAACCCAAATGGTCCAACACTGTATCATTAATGATAACCCAAATAGTCCAACACTGTACCATTAATGACAACCCAAATGGTCCAACACTGTATCATTAATGATAACCCAAATAGTCCAACACTGTACCATTAATGATAACCCAAATAGTCCAACACTGTACCATTAATGACAACCCAAATGGTCCAACACTGTATCATTAATGATAACCCAAATAGTCCAACACTGTACCATTAATGACAAACCAAATGGTCCAACATTAGACCAATATGCTTTTGTTATTTGGGACGTTAAAAATCGGTGAACATAATGAATGAAACATTATCTTTCAAAGATATATCAACTAATTTTTTAAAATTCATTTAAAAGTTTAAAGTAGTTAATGAAAGCATTAATTTCGTTTTAGTTATGGTGACATAAAATGCGGAAAATAAAATACCTGAGTATTTTACGCTTTCCATTATTGAATATTCCAAAAGTCGCATTTTATAATCGCGCTAACCTGTGCTAAAACTTGAAATTTATTACTAGAATTTTAAGCAGTAAATAATTATAATTATGAATTGGTGAAAGTACTAGGCACAAATGAAAATACATAGTATGGAATGTTCTAACAAATATACTAAATAAAACAATAAAAGCTGATAAACCAGTAGTATGGTAAGCATTCACCGCGAGTGGAGGGGGTGAGGATAAGGGGTAAGTGAGAGGAAACAAGTGGAAAGGGCTTGGGACGAAAAAAGTCTGAGGGGAGAGGGAAAATGGTGAATGTCGACGAGGGGAAACGGAAAGGGGATGAGGGGAAATGGTAAATGTTGACGAGGGTAAAAGAGGATAAGAGTGAAAACTGCTTATTGTTATCAGTACATTGCTCTAAAAAGATATATTATCAGTACATTTGATCTAGAAAGGTAATTAAGGTTGACAGATGCTTGGTGGTTGACAGGTGATGGAGTGTTTTAGCTTCAAAAGGAAAATCAGGAAAAATATTTATACAGTTGTTCCTAAGTTATTTTTCAGTATTATTTCTGCTATTATTCTTATTATTTCTGTTATTATTTACTTCTTTTCGTTCTTTATTTATTTATTGTTATTATTTACTTTTCTTCCTTCGATTCAACGAAAGAGCCCATATACAATATATTTATATTTATTTATTTATCATTTCTCCCTCAATGAATTTTGTAGTTATATTTCGCCTCTCTCTCCTCTCTCTCTCTCTCTCTCTCTCTCTCTCTCTCTCTCTCTCTGTTAAAAATCTCACATTAAAAATAAAGGATAAAAGCTTTAAAATTTACAAAGTTTTCGAAGCGATCTACTCCTATTCGTTCAAGTAAGAAGACTAAACTGAAATCAAAATTACAGGGAAAAGAACGGCACATGAACCTCGTGTATCTGGCAGATGAAAGTGGTGCAGAAAAGATTTAAAAAGAGCGTCTCAGGTTAAAATTTGATTTAAAAATGGATCGATGTAAAAACTACTTGTATCATTGTTAAAATTATCAACATTTTCAATTAAAAAGGATTCGGTGAATTTCTTCTTATTTTTATCTTTTATGCGCAACTGAAAGGCCGAATTATTAGTATCGGTAAAATGATTTGAAATAGTCCTATGCTGATGTAAGGCCGAATTAGGGTCGCCGATTATAAGACCGTATTTATGTTTATAAATTCTTTGAGCAATGTTAAACTTTTTTACAGTTCCCACATAAAATTTTATAAATTCCGGTATCATCAAAGACAAACTTGGCTTGTCGTTACGAAGGAAATTTCTAATAACACTAGACAACAATTTACAACTTTTTGTCTTTAATTGACGCAAAAGGGTTTCATTTAGTTAATTTGGACATGCTGATTTCAACGATAATACTCAAAATCCTCTATCACGTGTAGAGTTTTAATTATAACACTAACAAATTTTTCAGATATGAGCAGTTTTCTATAAACTTACGATTTTTTTTTATTTATCCTAAAATGGCACCCAAATCTTTAGAATACAGACAAAAGATAAGTGATAATAATAAAATTATAATTGATAAGTGATAAAAAACTCATGAAATAGTCAGTACAGACAGGGTTTAGTTAGATTTCTTAGCTGGAAAGTGTCGTGTGCTTCGTGATTCCCTCTTGGACAGTAAAAATGATCTATTACTTTAATCAAAGGTGTAACTCAAAATCTACAGGTGATAGAATCTTTTTTAGTATGTTTGGAATCAGCATATCAAAAATTATGTAAAAGCACGATTTTTTCCCTCGGCTAAAAATTCAGTGTTGGACAAAATGTAATGCAATTTATCTTAGTAACTAGATTAATGGAATTCCTTAACTATTCTCTTGTCAAATCACATTCAATAGGTAAAACTAAAGTACTTTCTTGTTCCCGAGATATATGCCGAACGTTACTGTAAAATCTTACAATCTTTTCTTAGTAAGTTTAAAAGCCCTGTTTATAAAGGCAAGGAGATAACCCAATTCAGTGAAAGTATACTTGATAAACTTAATCTCATTGTCCAAAAATTCGGGACTACAAATCCTAAAGGTACGAAGAAAGAAGCCGATTAAGATACTCCTCTTTGTGGAGATAGAATGAGAAGAAAACCAACATACGTATTATCCTGACTTAATTGAGCATTTCACAGCATATTCGCCAAGTGTACCTTATTTTTACTCTCTCCCAAACAATTAAAGCAGTAATTTACACTTAATTTTGTACTTGCAGAAGAAAATTCACAAATTCCTTTTGAAATATTTTAATTATACGCTCAATTCAAAACAAACCTTTAATTAATGTTTTAAGAAAAAATACACATTCGAGTGCATAAGTACATTGGTTTCAATTTCATTCCAAAAGTGGATGTTGCATACAAGTACGGAACATTCTAACTTGACCTAACATGCTCTCATATTCTCAAATTTCAATCTTTCGAATTCTATATCCTCTGGTTACAGCTTAAATGTCAATCTCAAAATAAATACATCTGCGCTGTCTACCTTTCCCCTAATTCTACTAACTATCCAAAATTCTTTGACTACCTCACTTCCAAAGTCGAATATATTTTATCTCACTCTCTGTTCTTTTGCTGAAATCTCCATTTTAGGTGGTTTCAATGTTCACTACCGCCTTTGGCTTTACTCTCATTTCAATGATTTCACTAACATCCCTGGTGAACTAGCTTACCTAGAGCAGGTTGTACAGCAACCTATTCGTATCATCGATCGCCTTAGAGATAGGCCCAACTTTTCGAATTTATTTCTAACATCTCATCTTTCTTCTTACTCTTAAACTTTTTACTCAGTTTGCAACAAAGCATCGGAACTTTACTTGTTCTAATGCACTTCGCAGCAGAGAGGAGGTTTTCATAAGGTACCGCCGCCATCCAACTCCTGATTCTCATTCCATTTATATTTCTACCAGAAATCGTGCAAAATCTGTTCTTCGACTCGCTGAATATTCATTCATCAAAAGAATGTGAGAAACTATCTACTGTAATTCCAATTCTTCTCACTCTTTCTGACACCTGGCGAAATCTCTTCAACACAACATTACTACTTCTTCTTCTTCTTCTTCTTTTCCTCCTCTTTTCCGGTCTGACGGCTCAGCTACCGTCTCTTCTCCTGATGAAGCTGAAATTTTCGCTCAAACTTTCGCCTCCAACTCAAACCTCGACGATTAAGGTGCTCTTCCTCCATCAACTCCCTCTCTGACTCAGTCATGTCTGAAATTAGAATATCCTTCAAAGATGTTTTTACTGCTTATCTGGGCTCAACTCTACGAAGGCGTACGGTCCTGATGGTGTTCCTCCTGTTGTTCTCAAGAGCTGTGCTCCTGTGTTGACACCCTGCCCAGGCAAACTCTTTCTTCTTTGCCTTTCATCTGGTGCTTTTCCTTCATGCTGGAAGTTCGCTTTCATTCAGCTTGTCCCAAAGAAGAGTGACCGCTCTCAACCCTCCAACTATCATCCAACTGCCTTGATTTCTTGCCTTTCTAAAGATTTTGAGTCTATACTTAATAAGATTCTTAAACACCTCTCTACTGGCGATCTTCTTACATATCTCTCTGACTCTTGGTCATTCCCCTTTCGGGTTTCGGTGACACCTTTGCTATTGCTATCCTCCTCCGGTTTTTATCCTTTTATCTGTGCCTTCCTTTTAAATTTCCTTTCTGGTCGATTTATAGCTGCGGTTGTACATGGCCACTGTTCTTCTCTTAAAGCTATTAATACTGGTGTTCCTCAGGGCTCTGGACTGTCACTTACTCTCTTCCTTTTTATTTAGCAATGATCCTTATGTCACACTTCCTGTCCTACCCACTCTTATGCTGATGATTCCACTTTTCACTTCTCCACCCGCTTCACAAAGCGTCCCTCTCAACAGTCACTCAATGATTCGCGTAGGACGGCTATGGCGCACGTAACCTCTGATCTTTCTTCTATCTCTTATTGGGGCACAGAAAACCTCGTGGTTTTCAGTGCCTCAAAAACTCAGTTCCTTCATCTGTCTATTCGTAACAATCTTCAACACGACTATCCCCTTACCTTCAACAATACATAACTCAATCGTTCCTCTTCTCTTAACATTCTTGGCGTTTCCTTTTCTCGTGATCTTTCCTGGAAAGATTACATATACTTTCTTTTTAAAAAAACAGCTTCTAAGGGATTAGATGTGTTGTACCGGCTACGTCGTTTCTTCACCCCCACTCAGTTGTTGTCTCTGTTTCATATATGGATTACGCTTCTCATGTGTGAGATGACTCAACCCACACAGTTGTTGTCTCTGTTTCATATATGGATTACGCTTCTCATGTGTGAGATGACTCAACCCACACAGTTGTTGTCTCTGTTTCATATATGGATTACGCTTCTCATGTGTGAGATGACTCAACCCACACAGTTGTTGTCTCTGTTTCATATATGGATTACGCTTCTCATGTGTGAGATGACTCAACCCTCACAGTTGTTGTCTCTGTTTCATATATGGATTACGCTTCTCATGTGTGAGATGACTCAACCCTCACAGTTGTTGTCTCTGTTTCATATATGGATTACGCTTCTCATGTGTGAGATGACTCAACCCTCACAACCCTACTTAAATGGGTGAAATCAAAGGCCTTTTGTCTCATCATTTCCCTGCCTCTTACTGACTATCGCCGCAATGTTGCCTCACTCTCTCTTTACTATTGCTATTATAACGGACACTGCTCTTCTGAACTCTCTAACTGCATGCCGCCTCCTTTAAGAAAAGCTTGCAGTGCCAGCCTTTCGATACATTCTCATCCCTTTTCTGTCGAACTCCCTAACACAAGGGTTAATCGATATTCTCAGTCTTTTATCAACTCAACTGGTCA
This sequence comes from Bathynomus jamesi, assembly GCA_023014485.1. Classification (NCBI taxonomy): domain Eukaryota; kingdom Metazoa; phylum Arthropoda; class Malacostraca; order Isopoda; family Cirolanidae; genus Bathynomus; species Bathynomus jamesi. The sequence continues at coordinate 475,200 of JAJOZX010001260.1, forward strand.
ACTCTGGAACAGCCTTCTTCAATCCATTTTTCCTCCTGTCTATGATCTCCAATCTTTCAAACGAAGTGTTCAGGCATCTCGAAAACTCTGGACCTTGATTTCGGCTCTCTCACTATAGGGGAGAGTGCATATTTGCGAGCGTTCGCCCTTGGCCCCTCCTACATGCATAAACAAATACGCTAAATTAATTTTGGTAATAATCTACTTAAGCTTCCGTCTCTCCGATTTTCATAAATTATACATCGGTAGCTTCGTTTCTTCATTAGGAATGCGATTTAGACAGTCTCTAGTAAGGCAAATGCTTCAAAACCTAACCTAACCTAAAAAAAAGTCTAGAGAGTTTTAACCAAACTTTTCTGGTCAATTTTGAGGTGCTTTGCACGAATCTGCCATTGATTTCCTGTGCAAATGCGTAGTTTTTGAGATATCGTAGCATAAACATATAGGATATGTTCATGTTACGAGATCTCGTAAACGACGCATTACCACAGGAAATGTGCAAAACACCAAAATTAACCAGAAAAGTTTGCTCTCATCATTTTCGTTTAAACTAACGAAAATATCACGACTTAACCTAACCAATCATCAAGGGCGTACAGTGACCTAAGCGAGCATTCAATTAACCTACCAAGGCATTCAGTTGACCGAACCGGGCATTCAATTAACCTAACCGGGCATTCAATTAACCTAATCGGGCATTCAATTAACCTCACTGGTTAATATTGGTTATTTCACCTAAATATCTTCTGATCTTTTCGTATCAGGCACTCACTGTCACATTTCGGGCAAGTTAAGGATAAGAAAATAACGCCGAAATTGATAAAAACATCCAATACTTTGTCTTCATCTAGGGCACATGACGAATCAAGTCCTCGGTACTTGTAGGTTATCCCCCCCCCCCCACCAATTTTGACAGAATATTTTCGTTAAAACTAACGAAAATATCACAACTTAACCTAACCAATTATTAAGGGCGTACAGTTGATCTATTATTAATTATAACATTGTTTGTTTCTGGAATAGTATTTACTATGACACATAGATACAAAGTATAAAAATATATATTTATTAAAACATAAATTTTTTATGTTACTCTGGAGGCCAAAATGCATCTGTTGAACCAAATATGGCTTCAAAGGGATCTTGACCATGTGATCTGGATCGCCACAGGTATTCACACAAATACGAATCTAGCATTTGGCGGTGTGTGCCGTGTTGCCTTTTGTTTTGCTCCTTTGCTCCTCTGGCTGAAAAAGCAATAATTAAATTGTGCAAAGGATTGGTTTGAGTGCCCAGTTTAACCGGGCATTCAATCTAATAGATCAACTGTACGCCCTTGATAATTGGTTAGGTTAAGTCGTGATATTTTCGTTAGTTTTAACGAAAATATTCTGTCAAAATTGGTGAGGGGGAGATAACCTACAAGTACCAAGTCCTCAAAGGCGAAATCACGCGAACGGCACGTCATAATTCTATCGCAAACACCACCAAACTGAATCCAATTAGAATTTACACGAATACTAATGTTGTCAATCTGGTGATTTTTTTCTAACTAAAAAAAACCACTAGATTTTCATTAAAAATCCTGTAAAACTACAAACTCGCTAGACTTTGTTTTTAAAACTCTCTAGATTTTTGTTTAGGTTAGGTTAGGTTTTGAAACATTTCCCTTACTAGAGACTGTCTAAATCACATTCCTAATGAAGAAACGAAGCTACCAATGTATAATTTATGAAAATTGGAGAAACGGGAGCTTAAGTAGATTATTACTTTAATTTTCAAGAGAGATACCTACTTTTAATTTTACAATGCCCATTCTCAAAGGATACATTATCTTTGTTAGATTAACTATAATTAAGGGTACTTTATGTCACACTTGATACTGCGGCGTTACATTTATCGTAACTTTCTTTCTAAGTGAATAATTTACGGGTAAATAAAGTTAGTTTCAGACATATTATTATATTTAACCTTCTCGAAGACACTAAAAAAACAAACCACTAATTGGTATTAATTTCAAATAAGATGTCAGTTTAAAATAACACGAACTAACCTCCATCTGCATTTTCTCCCACTCTGGAAACCGGTCTTTCAACGTAGGTTTCTGGAAATCTTTTGATGTATTTAGTAAATATTGAAAATTCAAGTACTGTAAACAGTATATTAATGTAGTAAATGGTTGAAAGAAGTTCTTTTTATGGAAAATTTCAGCCGATATTTCACAGAAAGAAACTAATGATATAAATTCGACCAAATCATGACGGATTTGTTACAAACAATGTAAAAACTTCTAAAGTGTTCCTGACTGCTCACACCATTGCATTGTCTATTTACACACACACACACACACACACACACATATATATATATATATATATATATAACGAGAGAGAGAGAATATATTGGAGTTTACATATGCATATACGCAGTTATAGCGCCTCAGTGGTATAGTGGTTAGCGTCACTGGCTACGAACGAACACACCAGACTTTGGCACGTCTGCGTTTAAGTTTGGAACATCGTATCAACATAAATTTTCCTAGGAGACCAAACTTATGGGACACTATATATAATATATATATATATATATATATATATTATAAAGGGTTGCGAAGAGTAAATAAACGCCTTTGGTTTTTCCATAGTTCTTTTAATTTGATAATATAAGTTAATAAACAAAACATATAAGAATTTCCTATGGAAATTCTTAATAATTAATTAATAAGAATTTCCTTTGGGAAATTTTTTATAATAATAATAATAATAATATAAATAATAATAATATATTCTGAACATTCTTGCTGAGTTTCATCACGATTGAATGAAAAGCATGGTTTTAGAATTATCACTAATTCTGCTAATACTATTAGCAATAGAAATTTTTAAAGATGATGTTATTAGCAAATGTTTAGAGAAGAATATTTTTACTTCTATCACTTTTGCTGGTACGCGCAATATTTTTGCAGATGATATATTGACCTATGGTCAAAACTTGGTGGAATAAGCTCTCTCGGACATATTCCATAGATGTCTACATTGTTAATATTCCCTTCAAGTTTCATGAACATCCGATAAGTATTTAGAAAATTGGTAATGTGTGAGCTCCCCTTCAAAAAGAAATGCTATCTGCCAATGTATTATAATCTCAGGTTCTGAATGTTCATTGCCCCCCCCCACCACCACCACCGAAGTTGTGCTTGAAATTCGCCTCTTTTTATCGCATATTCTGAACATTCTTGCAGAGTTTCATCACGGTACCTGACAGCGGGAATGACAAAACTTTGAAATCCTTATGCATAAAAGTGGGGTAGCTCAGTAAATTCTGCAGCCAATTGCCTGGGGATAATGGGACCCACTTTTAGTTGTTTATTTAACCAACGAATGGAGAATGCTATAAGCTTTCTTACAACATCAATAGAAAGGGGGAATAACGGTATCCACGGAAACATTAACGTGAATGGTGCATTCTCTTTCCGGAAAAAAAAAAAGTTTGCGAAAAGACCCGACTATGTTGTTCTCAAACATCCAGTGAAGGGTGATATTCCCTCGGTATATCGAACTAATCTATAGGGTGTCCACAATTCTTGTCACCCCAGTCTTGTCTTGTCACCCATTCGAAATGCGTGATAGCAGCAACTATACGACTGAACAACGCATATTGGCTAGTACCCGGGTCCATGAGCGACCACGTATGGCAAAACCATTGAAAATATTGATGCAGTCTTCCATGACCGATTCAGTGGTGCGGCTCCTCCAAAGAGGACTCTATTGAATAGGAAAAGAAACTGTTCACAATAGGAACTGTAAAATATAAACCAAGAACTGGTAGACCATCTTAGTGATAAATGGGTCTGAAAGAAAGACGAAAAATCAGTTAGTCTTTTACTGGAGTAACAAGACATTGTGAACATCCTGTATAAATCCTAAGCTACGAATTATGAGAATAAGACTCTTAAAGGTGAAGTACAAACGATTGGAGGATGTTAATGAATAACTATACGAAATAAACTCTCTGTTTAAAGCCCTCATGCGCAATCGAGCAAAGCTTAAAGAATTTCTCAAAGTATTTGACCATCTTCCTTATTCAATTTATACGTACTGGATTACTATTATTAAAGGATTATCCTTAAAATATTTACATACCTAACGACTAACGACGCAAATTGAATATACACTAACTACGTATAAAGAGGAAATGTAAAGGATTTTAGAAAATATCGTCTGTAAGCAGCTAAATGAATACAAAACTGAGGTAAATAAATATATAAAAACGTTATTTATTGAGTTTACATAATCAAACATCATTCAGATCATTAGATAAAGAGTTTCCTTCGTTCAAAGTAATGCACATATCCTTAAAATCCGAAATTATTTTATTGAGAAAATAAGAAATTTATATATATATATATAATATATATATATATATAATATATATATATATAATATATATATATATATATATATATATGTGTGTGTGTGTGTGTGGTGTGTGTTGCAACAATAAAAGGTTTAAAAACTTAAATAGACTTAAATAGACTTTTAGTCCGGTAGCACAGACCCTGATTTTACTGGAACCCTGCATTGTTTGTTATAAAGCAAATTTTTACATATTATGGCCGCCATTTCCCAAGATGGCCGGCGAAACTGAAAAATCCCATATCCTGGTCAATACTTGATGCATTTTGATGATGTTGGTGTCATTTCTAGGGGGTTTTAGGATAATGAGTCGATCTGGATGGGTTGCAGATACTTTGGGAGTCGTTTTGACCCACATTCGTCAATACTCAAGGTCATTGGAGGTCAAACGCCCCCTGAAATAAGAAATATCCTATATCCCGGCCAGTCGTGGAAATATTTTGGTGATCTTACTGTTGTTTTTATGGTTTTGGGTGAGACTGAGTAGTTCTATAGGGTTTAAAATGAAATCAGGGATTATTTTCCCCATGGTAAGGTGAATTCCAATATGTCTAATTATTCCTCTTATTTTTTTCAGGCTGTTGAGATTATTGCTGATGGTGCTGCCCACCTGGTGGTTTGATGATGTCTTGGTTGTGCTGATTCCAAAATTGTTTTTTGACTGCTGAATATGAAGAATATACCAGGTGAGCATTGTTTAGTTTTCATTTGCTGAGGATAAATTATTTCAATGCGATTTGTACTCTGGAGAATGGGTAAACAAAATTCTTGTTTTTCAGGTTCTACAAAAGCTGCAGACGAATGTTTCTTCAAGGATTTCCTGCGTAGCTGTCCTGGAGGTCAGAAAGGTCTTTCAAATTGTGGGAGGATTCAGAAAATCATAGAGAGCAGCGACATCAGAGAGCAGCCAGATGTTCGAGCGAGACTAGAGCCTCTCTTGGAAGATGGAGCAAAAATCCTTTGTTGTCACAAGAACTGTGTTTCCACTTATGTGTCCAAGCGGAATTTATCAGCATTCATGAAAAAGAAAGCATGTGATACCCCTACAGTGGAGCCAAAAAGACTACGTAGTGCTGTTCTCAGTGAAGGCCCAGTATATGACCCTAAAAAACACTGTCTCTTTTGTTTGAAAGTCAGTGAGTGTATATTACCCGAGAAATATGACATCAAAGTTCCTGTGCAATACCGCATTCCAGCATCTAGGTTTATGACCGACCGATAAGCTTGGTGATAAAAAAACAAATTACAAAGATGTGTTGATAGAAAAGTGTAAACTGAAAAATGATGAGCAGGGACAAGTTGTACTCAGTAGGTTGTTGGGCATGAAAGGAGATTTAGCGGCTGAAGAAGCCCGATACCATAAAGATTGTATGTCTACCTTTCGTGTTGAGGTTGAGAGAGCTTGCCAGAATAAGTCAAGGGTTGAACCTGAAGACCGCCCCTTCATTGCTTTGTGTGTAGAATTGTCGAAGGACAAAATGAAACCATGGAATTCAATTGAAGTAGAGAAGCTTTACAAAGAGTTAGGTGGTGAGAAGTTGTCACGTAGGTCGCTCATTGTAAAAGTTAAAGATTCCTTCAAAGACGAAATTGTGACCCACCACCGCTTGATCCTGTGCATTATGGGTGGGAGAGAGACGAAACAAACAGTTCTCATCCCAAAAACAGTTGGTGAAGGAGTGTGCTTAGCACCAGATGAAGTTCTGAAGCTAAATCAGATGTGGGTGTGAATCACAATCAGCATGCAGGGGGAGTCGCTGTGGTTGCATGGGACGCGGAATCCCTTGCACAATGTTCTGTGCATGTGGCAGCGGCTTGGATTGCAACAATCCATTGACCCAAAACGCAAACGAAGAGCAGACTGATGATCCTGACGATCCTGACACAACCATGACTTTTGATATTTGCCCCCAATAAATGGTTACCTAATGTGAATAACTGCATCAAAGTTGTCAATGCCAATCCCCCAGCTAGGTGTGAGCTTTGTTTTGCTTACGAGGTCATATCTTGTAGCTTTGCAACCTTCCATAGAATGCATGTGCCCTGCACTTCAGCATAAATTGTGGTTTATATCTGAATATCCATATCCATATAATGTGGATTATGTCATTTAAGCATTATGATCTGGTTTTATCTGCAGAAAAGATGTTAAGTGCTCAGCAGTTAGCTAGATTGTAGAAATTGTCACTGAAATAAAGCAAATACAGTGATGTCAACTGTGGCATTATCGGTTCTAGGTAAATTCCACCGCGGAAAATTCCACCACGGTAAATTCCACCAGGTAAATTCCACCAATGGTAAATTCCACCAAAGTAAATTCCACCAGGTAAATTCCACCAATGGTAAATTCCACCAAAGTAAATTCCACCAGGTAAATTCCACCCCAAATTATTTAAAATAAAATATGATTTAAATAAGTAAAATGTAAATATTTTATTCATATGGGTACAAATAGAATAATACAACGAATATTACAATATTACATATATAAAAAACATATAGCCATGGTCTAAGGGTTCAAAGTTGAAACTAAATAATAAAGAAATCAAGGTCAAATGTAGACTCACCATGCAGGGTTGCCATTTGCCAACTTTTATTTGACTAAATTATTATTATAAATTATTTCTTATAGTTATATTTTATAGATATTTTTTATAGTTATATTTTATAGATTTTTTTTGGATCAATCCCAGAATAGGCACCTGAAATCATTTTTAGGTGCTTAATCGGGGATTGAGGCAAAACACAGGTGCTTAATCTGGGATTGAGGAGAAAAAAATATAAACAGTTTTTAGAGATATAATTTCATTGTTTTTATCAATATTTGAAAAAATCAACTCTAACCTAACCTAACCTAACCTAACCATCAGGTTTTTTTTATTTAATTCCTTGCCAGGTGCCTAATCTGGGATTGAGGTTGAACGCAGGTGCTTCATCTGGGATTGAGGTACATCAGGTGCCTATTCTGGGATTAACCCTTTTTTTTATAGATATATTTTATAGATATATTCAAAGTTGAATATTATAAATTATTTTTTATAGTTATATTTTATAGATATATTTTTTATAGTTATATTTTATAGATTTTTTTTTATAGATATATTTTATAGATATATTCAAAGTTGAAACTAAATAATAAAAGAAATCAGGGGGAATTTTCCGCGGTGGAATTTTCCATAGGGGGAATTTTCCGCGGTGGAATTTATCGTGGAGGAATTTACCATTGGTGGAATTTACCTGGTGGAATTTACCGTGGTGGAATTTTCCGCGGTGGAATATACCGGCCACCGGCATTATCATATTTCAAGGCCAAACTTTAACCTCAAATGACCTTGACTTGACCCATGGAGTTGCAAAAATGATATCCTACTGTTATCATGTGCCTATAGAACTACTCAGTCTCGCCCAAAACCATAAAAACGACAGTAAGATCACCAAAATATCTCCACGACTGGCCGGGATATGGGATATTCCTTATTTCGGGGGGCGTTTGACCTCCAATGACCTTGAGTATTGACGAATGTGGGTCAAAACGACTCCCAAAGTATCTGCAACCCCTCCAGATCGACTCATCATCCTAAAATCCCCTAGAAATGACACGAAGATCATCAAAATCCATCAAGTATTGACCAGGATATGGGATTTTTCAGTTTTGCCGGCCATATTGAAAAAGCCAAGCGGGGGTGAGGTGGTATAATCTTTCAAAATATGTAAAAATTTGCTTTATAACAAACAATGCAGGGTTCTCACCCCGTGCAACCGGACTATTTTAATATACTTTTTTTTTAATAGAAAGTGGAAACAGAGGTTTGAAAATAAGTTTTGTGTGGCAGACATTTCTCAGAAAATAACCTAACCTAACCTTAAGAGAAATAATAATATTGATTAAACAGGGTTGTCACAAAGTCCCTTTGCATGGAAACAAGGGCAACATACAGATATGCTGTAATTTTATTGCAAAGGGACTTTGTAGCCACTCTGTATCTCCAAAGTAGGAAAAACGATTAGTGCCCACTCAGTGTCATTCCCATTCTTAATTGCAGCAAAGGCGCCTAATGGGAATGGCTAATATCTGCTAACCTAACTTAATTCAGCCTAACCTAAGTTAACCTAACCTGGACCAAAGTGGGAAAACCGTGGATGAGAATGGGTATGACGTTAAATGGGAGTAAACCGGAGAAACGAGAATGGATATGAAGATTTTATATATATATATATATATATATATATATATATATATATATATAAAGAGAGAGAGAGAGAGAGAGAGATGATTTTTGTCTGTCTGTCTGTCTCATGATGTTTTATGTTCGTTATACGCACCTAAATGGCTCGGTTAATCTGAACCAAATTCAGTATAGGCCTACACATTGAGGGAGAACCAGAGGTTTTATTAATACACTTGCCCCATCCAGTTCCCTCTCCACCCTAGGTTGTGTTTTGGGCGACTTTTGCTGCGCAAGGCTCAGCGGGCAATCTAGTATATATATATATGCTGGTAAAATATAATTACAAGATCCATTCATGTACTCGTACATGAGGCGTTCGGAACCAAAGAGATGAAGCCGCCATAGGTGCAGAAACTTTTCAATACCAATAAACTCTCCTTGTCATGAGCTATCCAGTAAACATACACACATATGGCGGCTTCGCCTTTTTATCCTCAGAAATTGGCTTTATTTATAGGGTATGACCGCATGTGGCGCCTGGGAAAATCATGCAAATCGTCGGAACCAAAGCGGCGAAACAACCATGCCCGTACGCTGATTGGCTCAGACAATCACGTGACTGGCTGAGCCAATCAGCGTAAAATAAAAAAATACATGAGGCGTGTTCGCCCCTTTGGTTCTTGATGACGGTTTCACCACTTTAACTGTGCTTTACTCGAAACATAGATTTGGCGTCTTCGCCAGTTTGGTTCCGAACGCCTCATATATATGAATATATATATATATATATATATATATATATATATATATATACGAGGGTAATTCAATAAGTATCCGCAATTTTTATTTTCACAATTTTATTTTCACATCTGATAGATTATAAACACATCACTTCTCAACATAGTCTCCCTGTTCTCAATACACTTAGTCCAGCGATCTACAAACTTCCTAATGCCATCACAAAAGAATGTTTTTGGCTGTGTGCGTAGCCAGTCATGCACCGCCTCCTTCAGGTCATCATCACCTTGGAATCGCTGACCTCTCAAAGCGTCTTTTAGTGGTCCAAACAGGTAAAAATCCGAAGGTGCCAGGTCTGGACTGTAGGGTGGATGGTCGAGAACTTCAAATTTAAGTTCTTGAAGGCATTTTCTAGTCTGTGCAGCGGTATGCGGGCGCGCATTGTCGTGTAAGAGAATAACACCTTCCGACAATCTCCCTCTCTGTTTTGTGCGAATTGCTTGCTTTAACTCATTCCGAAGCATGTCAGAACACGATGCACTTGTTACTGTAGTTCCACGCTCTCGATAATGTTCAAGGATAGGGCCTCGTGTATCCCAAAACAGTGTTAGCAAAACTTTACCTGCTGACGGCTGTGACGGCTGCGCTTTGAACTTCCTTGCAACGGGAGATGTTGGATGCTTCCATTGCATGCTCTGTCGTTTGCTTTCTGGTTCATAGTGATGGATCCAGGTTTCATTTCCAGTGATAATGCGCTCCAAAAAGTTTTCACCTTCATTGTGATACCGCGCCAAAAGACGTGAGCAGACGTCCATACGATTACGCTTGTGTTCTTCTGTCAACTATTTGGGCACCCATCTTGCACAAACCTTGTGAAAGCCAAGAATGTCATGAACTATCGAATAGGCTGACCCTTGACTGATGTCTAATGAAGATGCAATTTCTTTTATTGTTAATCTTCTGTCATCGAAAATCATGGCTCTGGCTTCTTCCTGCTTGTCACCACTGGCTGATGTTGACGATCGTCCTGAGCGCTGAGCATCGGTCACATATCCGACCTTCCTTGAACATTTGAATCCACTCGTACACACTCCGCCGTGGTAACGCATTATTCCCATACTGAGCACATAAAAACGTGTGAATTTCAGCTCCTTTCACCTTCTGTCCCAAAAGACGAACCACGGATCTCTGTTCTCCCAGAGTACAAATTGAAAGCGGCGCAGCCATGCTCACTTCTCGTACGATATGTGACAGCTACGAGTAGCCTAAATAAGCCTATACTGTTGCTAGCCTAAATAAGCCTATAGATCTCAGTTTGGCTCGTTATTACGAGTATATATATATAATATTATCACTAAAATAAAAAGTGCGGATACTTATTGAAGTACCCTCGTGTGTGTGTGTGTGTGTGTGTGTATATATAATATATATATATATATATATATATATATATATATATGGGATGGATTTCACAATTAAACACGTGAAATGAATGAATGATGTAAATCCACAAGGAGAAGGAAAATTATTCCAAGGCCTTTCGTGTATTCAGAAGTAAGGGGCTCCAAAAACCTTAGCCCCCCCCCCCCCCCCCCCGCCCATGGCCTAAACCATTAGAGGTACAGTAAAACTAAAAATACCTTACAAAAGAGAATTTAATCCTGCATTTAATGAGAAACAATTAAAACTTGGTGTTCCCGCCATTGGCTTCCAAGACAGCCTGAATTCGCTTTGGGTAGCTTGCCAAAAGTGACGTGAATAGATCTTCATCGTTACGCAAATTTGTTAAAACAGTTTGAATGTGTGCGTCATTGTATCCTTCGAAAATCGATTTGCTGCAGGTTCTTGAAACAAGAGACATTCAACCTTGTCCTTTATAACTGATCCAATGTGTTCACAGACGTCAGGTTAGGAGAATTTCCTGGCCATTCTTCATTTCCAAAGAAAATGGATCTCATGGTTCCGCACACAACTGTGAGTGGCTAATGCCTTAAAGCAGGGGGCCTTATCGTGCAGAAGTGTGACCTGATCGACATCCATAACAGGAAGTCCTCACTTCTTCGCAACTTTATGGCAACCCATGAACGTGTTATAAAGGTGGCTCCAGCATCACGAGCTTCCCGAAATGTTATTGCTCGTATGCGACCTATCACACGTTGCCTCTCCGAATCACCAATTAATTGAGAAGCCATTATATTATCACTTTATCAGCTAGAGTAATTTTAATACCTGCAATAAATAAAGAATTTTATATATTTTTATAATCACTAAAAACTATTTCGATATAAGTAAACATGTCAGCTGCAAATGGGGGGGGCTAAGGTTTTTTGGAACCCCTTACAGAAGTCCCTGACGAAGTGTACTTCTGAATACACGAAAGACCTTGGAATCACTTTTCTTTTTCCTTGTGGGTTTACATCATATATATATATATATATTAGCTCTTTCAGAATCGAAGGAAGAGAAGTGAATAATGATTAATAAATAAATAAATGAATAATTAATAAAAATAATACTGAAAAATAACTGCATAAATATTTAACCAAATCTTCCTTTTTTAAGCTAGAACAATTTGTCACTTGTCAAACATCAATTAAGTTAATAGCGAGTTAATATTAGTACAATATTGGCCGAATATTGGGTCCATATTTGCCGAATGATTTTGTTAATTGAGATAGGTAGGAAATGAATTAAGTAAAAACCATGGAGTTTGGTAGAATACAAAATTTATTTTTATTATTACGGGTTAGAGCCTTAAAGGGCTGAAGAATGTGTATATATATATATACTCGTATTAATGAGTCGTATTAATCTAAAATTACATTAAAATAATTTAGGTTTCGTTATGGTAAGTTTAATTTCAGAAAATGATCTTCCAGAAAGTATGAATGGTTTGTTTGTCTTTTCGAATATCTGTGAGGTGACCGAGGGTTAAGAAAGATCGCTAAATAAGTTTAATTCTGCTTCTGAGTGACTTTTGAAATAAAGTTTGTTTGGATAATATCTTTTTAATTAGGTCTTAAAATAAGGATCACCTGAAGATCCGTCACTCTAGCCTTTAGTTAGCCTTTAGTTAGCCTTATAAGGCTAACTAATGAAAATATCACGACCTAACCTAACGAATCGTTAGGTCAACTGTACGCCCTTGACGATTGGTTAGGTTAGGTCGTGATAGTTTCGTAGTAAGACTTATAAAGCTAACTAAAAAAGGCTGGGGTGACGGATCTTCAGGTGATCCGGTGATCCTAAAATAATTATAGGCTGTAAAGAATTAATGAGAAACAAAATGAAAGATTACCGACTGCAGGGACAATTATGATGGCTGCAAAAGTAGGAGACTCCCTCTTTAGCTGAAAAGTGTAGATAATATTGATGTATGGCTGAGCATTGATGTAGTAGCGCACATTTCTTTGCTGGTTTATTTTCAAAATTTTCCAGTGGTTGGATTCTTCAAGTAACGCCCAATCGGACAGCTGAAAAATAAAAGAGAATTGGATAATGAGGCCTTTGTCGTTACATTTATAGTGTAAGAAATATTGGATCACCTGAAGATCCGTCATCCCAGCGTTTTTTTAGTTAGCTTTATAAAGCTAACTAACGAAAATATCACAACTTAACCTAACCAATCGTTAGGTCGACTGTACGCCCTTGACGAATGGTTAGGTTAGGTCGTGATATTTTCGTTAGTTAGCCTTATAAAGAAGGCTCGGGGCCCTGATCTTCAGGTGATCCAAAAATTACATTTATATGCACACTAATTTGCATGGGGTGACGGATCTTCAGGCGATCCGAAATATTTTTGTACTATCCTGTTATCTCCCCACTAAGTTTTAATATGGTTAATTGAATGCCCGATTAGGTTAACTGTACACCCTTCCTTGACGATAGGTTAAGTGTGATATTTTCGTTAAAACTAACGAAAATATCACGACTTAACCTAACCAATCGTCAAAGGCGTACAGTTGATCTAACCGGGCATTCAATACTTGGTGGGGAGATAACAGGATAGTACCAATATTTTTAACACCATTTTCCCTCATTTCTGCCAAACTGGCAAATTCTCCACAATTAAGACACTGATGTCATAATTGTTCTGTTCCCTTCAAATGCTAGGCCTAACTAATAAGAATAAACATATCCTATAATTATGTCTGAATACGGATGGTATAAATTCTCAAAAAGAAAATATAATTCCTTAATTATGTGTTGGCATAAGATGCAAATACCTTCGAAGTATTATGACCAAGTTCAACATTCATTTGCGTTCCATCGGTTGTCCAGGACCCGACTTTAATTTTACAAGTGTGTTTATCAAACGGCCAAAACTTAAGATCCATTGGACAGTAAACTTTCATAGATGCTGGTGGAACCCATAAAACGAATCCATCTTGAAAAACCAGGAGGTGAATATTTCCATAGTGATCCACTTCCGATATATCAGCGCTGAAATGAAAGAAACTTATTAAAATCAGCAAACTGTAACCATACCCTGTAGAAAATAAACCCATCCATCTGAATATAAACTCCAAACATTAGTCTTATTGTAAGCATAAACAGCGGCGTAGATAGTCCAGTAGCATGGGCGCAAGATGTTATGCAACAAGGGGGAATGTTGCAATATGTTATGCAACTACAGGGGAAGGGTTATCCCCCAAGCTGCAATGAACTCCCCCAGCATGCTGGGGGAGAAGGTGGGACGGCCTCACCCCCCAAAAGGGTATACCCGACTATACGCCCTCTATCATTACACAGGATTATATGCACCTGGTTCGAGACCCGCTGACGGCGCATCCTCCCACGGTTGGTAGTTAAATGGGAACCCTGGGTATCCTAGTGGCTAAGACGCTGGGCTGCTGGTGGCCCTGGCTAAGTTGTAGGTCTAAGGTGGAGTGTAAGCATCCTTCCACGGTTGGTAGATAATGCACCCGGTTCGAGACCCATTGACGGCGCGCAGCATTCCTTCCACACAAATGGATAGTAGATAAATGGGAACCTTGGGTATCCTAGTGGTTAAGACGCTGGATTCCCTGTTAAACAGTAGGTCTAAGGTGGAGTGCAGACATCCTTCCACGGTTGGTAGATAAATGGGAACCCAGGGTATCCTAGTGGTTAAGGGTGCTGGATTCCCCGGTAAACTGTATTGCAAGACTCGGTCATGTTTATGTGTTTGTTTATTTCCCTCTCTCTCTCTCATATATATATATATATATATATATATATATATATATATATATATATAAGCTATTTTCCAGGTTTATGGCGATTTATTTTTCAGAGGAATTGGCCACAGATATCTAGAGATGGGTGTAAACCTATTCCTCTCTCTCTCTCTCTCTCTCTCTCTCTCTCTCTCTCTCTCTCTATATATATATATATAATTATATATATATATATATATCATTTATGACTGATTTCTTAATATATAGGGAGCGGAATAAGACGGTTTACCGAGAATAACGGAAGCACCTTGTGAAAAATAATATTTATCATTTACTACAGAAATTACTAATTAGTACAAAAAGCGCACACACAACAATTATATAAACAGAAACAATTCCCTCCATCGTTTAAAAGGACGAATAGTTTACACGTCGTCTACCTACCATCACCGGGTCTCGAACCCAGGTGGAGAGCAACTCGCTCCTCCGCCAAACCATGCCTAGAGGCGGGGACATCAACTTGACCTTCATGTGAAGAGAGACACTAGCAAGTACGAATTGTTCTTCATCACGTATTTTACAATCAGCGAAACTCTTATTATTGTACACACACATACACACGTACGTACATCCTTCAGTATGCTTAGAAGGCAGCCATTTGGTATAATTAAATAATAATGATATCGTTTACAACCAAAATAATTAAATAAAACACCATTACATCATTCTGTTTATTTAGACGAATTATTGGGCTCAATTTCACGAAATATATAGAAAATAAATAAACAATCAAGCAATGGGACATATATGATAAAAAATAAAATAAAAAATAATAATAGCATAAGAAATACGAACGAGGAATATATATATATAATCTAATAATATACCAAACGCTGGCGTATATTCATCAACATATTAGTACAGGAAATATATATATATATATATATATATATATATATATATATACAATTATATTAAACAACGTTCTGAAAATGCGGAATGGAAAGTTCTCGTCATGCGTGAATTAATAAGGTGATGCTAATATATATATATATATATATATATATATATATATATATATATATATATATATATATACGCCTGTTAAAGCTATATTCATTAAAAGAATAAAATTTTAAACATCTGTTCTACCAAAGGCTTTAGCGGCGCCAGGAACCGATCGCAGGAGTTTTATTTCTATTGTTTCGAGGTCATAAACTTTATAATGCGTATCCCTCACCACCCATCTCTGCTAAATTTTTTTTTTAAATTATTTTACTGATTGTATCGTACGCGAACTCTGGATACCATAAACTTTAACCCTACGAGAATTGTCGAGCCTTCACGGGTAAGTGATTTTTAAAATTATCTTCCAATTTCTGACGATTTATTTTTCAGAGGAAATAATAAATTTTCCTAATCTATTTTACTGTAGATGGGGTACCATAAACCGATTTACAAATTTATTTTCCAGCATCGTTAAACCTCTCATGGTTGTTCCATTTTATCTTCCCCCATCCATCTCATCGGTGCCCTAGAAAGCAAGATTTATTTCCAAGCAAAGCGCTTCTCTCTCTCTACGAATGGGTATATCTGACACACCCCAGATTTCATGGGACAGCCAATCACAGTACAGTAGGCGGCGCATGAGAACGGCCCAGGACCTCTGCTTGGTGGATGGCATCACTCACACATTATGTTCCGCCCAAATTTCACCGATAACCAATATCAAACTCGCAATTCGGGTATTGTGGGATGTTCACAATTACGACTCCGTCTATAAAAGGGGGGCATTTTCATCACAGGCTTCCATTTCATTTGTTTTTATCGACAAGTGCTATAGAAATATCTCGTCATGAGCCAATCGCAGCAGCTCTACATCTCCCCGGAATTGTTTGAAGCTAAAGATTTCTACGCAGAGGCAACGCGTGTAATTTTCACCGCTGTAGACCGGAATGCGCTACTTTCAACGCAAAACATTGCAGAAATTTGTGACGGCGAGAACGATTTTGCCACTGATGACATCACGGAGATGTAAGTAATTACGTAATAATTTGTGATTCGGGCTATATACATCGTTTCATTCATTGCAAGTATTATAATTTTTAAAATTCGTAATAAGACGAAGTGAAAGGATATCTGCTTTGTGATTATAATTTGCTGCGCGTTTTCTCATTGCAACTCCCTCCATATATATATATATATATATATATCGGTCGTAATATAACCTAACCTAGCGTAGCCTAATCGGTACATAATATAGCATAACCAAACCTAGCCTAACCTAACATAGCATAGCCTGACCGGGCGTAATATAACCTAACCTAGCATAGCCTAACCGGGTCATAATATAACCTAACCTAACCTAGCCTAACCTAGCATAGCCTGACCGGGCGTAATATAACCTAACCTAGCATAGCCTGAACTAGGTGTGATATTTTAAATTTAGTGAACGTTACATTGCAAAATTTTAATGGTGAACTCTTTCTCGTTTATAATTATTTAGTAATCTCATTTTTTCCTTTTATTCTGAGATTTTCCTGCTTTTCTACAACGAAAAAATTAATCCCAGGGCTCTTTCGCGTTTATAATAATATAACCTAACCTAGCCTAACCTAGCCTAATCTAACCTAACCTAGCACAGCCTGACCGGACGTAATATAACCTAACCTAGCATAGCCTAAACGGGTCATAATATAACCTAACCTAGCATAGCCTAACAAGTTATAATATAACCTAACCTAGCGTAGCCTAACCTAACCTAAACTAAATTAATAATTCGAAACTTGTATCCGTACTCGATAGAGGTGTGATATTTATTTATTTATATATGGTTGTATGTGTTAACAACCGGGATCGTTAAGGGACTAGCCTAACCTAACCTAGCATAGCCTGACCGGGCGTAATATAACCTAACCTAGCATAGCCTAACCAGGACATAGCCTAACTTAACCTAGCCTAACTTAACCTAACCTAGCATAGCCTGCCCGGGCGTAATATAACCTAACCTAGCATAGCTTAGCCGGGTCATAATATAACCTAGCATAGCCTAACCAGATAAAATATAACATAACCTAGCATAGCCTAACCAGATAAAATATAACATAACCTAGCATAGCCTAACCTAACCTAACCTGCACTAAGTTAATAATCCGAAACTTGTATCCGTACTAGATAGAGGTGTGATATTCCGGGTATAATATAACCTAACCTAACCTAGCCCAGAAGGTCAAACTTTTCACTCCATCCTAGACCTACGGTTTAACGGGGATTCCAACACCACAGCGTTTGCTATTCATCTTTAATATAACCTAACCTAGCTTAGCCTAGCCTGGCATAATTAAACTTTAATTTAATTTAACTTTAAATGATTCAGTATGAACTAATCATGTTAATTTCTCCTTAAAGGACCGATGCGGAGCTCGATCTTTATAGCAACTTTTCGTTTTGATGAAAGGGGAATAAATGATTTGGAGGCTTTACCGCACAGCCAACCCAGTGACATGAATACCGAGGTCGAGGTATTGGCTCATCCGGTCCAACGAACGCCAGGTCATCGAGGAACTAATGTAAGTTTTTGTCTACTCACAATTTATCGTAAATGTTTCATTAGCAGGTATCCTCAATTATAGCATAGTTTGCATTAGCACTGAGCTATGATTTCTGAACACAAATCGATTTATGAAAAAATGGACTTTAATTAAAAGAATCAGTATGAACTAATCATGTTAATTTCTCCTTAAAGGACCGATGCGGAGCTCGATCATGTTATAGCAACTTTTCGTGACAGCTTTGATGAAAGGGGAATAAATGATTTGGAGGCTTTACCGCGCAGCCAGCCCGGGCCTGAATACCGGGTCGAGGTATTGGCTCACATCCGGTCCAACGAATGCCAGGTCATCGAGGAACTAATGTAAGTTTTTTTGTGGTTAAGAACAAAACACATTGTATTTTCATTAATTTATTAAATGGTAGAAAACATGTACAAATCGGCTTACAGAACTAGCGTCCATTAAATAAGCCTTAATGGAGACATTTTACAGTTAAATATATATATACACCTTTACACAATATAGTTACAATATATATATACACCTTTACACAATACAACGAGTGCGAACAAATGGGAACCTTTTTTTATTTGTCTGCATACCGTTTCATCATTCATTTCAGTGTCGCACAAATCGAAAAATTTTAAAAAATTTATAAATCCCTTCCCACGTGACATGTGCAGGAGAAATGAAAGGCAATACATGCCACAAGTATTGTTAAAATATCCTTGGAAACGGTAAGGTTTCCAGACAATTTCAGGGACATGTATCTGTTCGACAAATTGTACGACAACAGGGTCACTCCAGGGCTGAGTGCCGAGTGAATCAAAATAGTACATTCTTTCCCTATTTTAAAATAGATTGCAAACCAATGAATTCCCACATTACCAACAATGTCAGTGTTCACGATAATCCCATACCAAGCTCTCGTAGTTGGCAATTTCAATATTTCATTCTTCGCAAACACGCCGATAAATTTGGAGCGTGTGATTCGGTCACTTTTCATTACTCTCTGGAGTGTATTCGCGTCCATTTTAAAAGTCTGTGATCACGTTCCTGAAACGGTCAACTTCTATTAGAGCCTGTGATTCGAGGTACACGAGTACACTAATAGGCGCGTCTATAGGGTTGGCAAATTCCAACCTGACTGAGATGTTCCCACTTTGTTGTGGACTTAAGTGTGTATTTATACTAGCAGATAAGTCAGGGGTAATATCAAATGAGTAAAGGTTAAATTCTTCGACAAATTCTTTCTGCGTTACGCCAAACCCAAGCTCGTCACAGGCACCGGCATTATGAGCCAGACTACTATAAGCTCTCGCGCAGAGCGGGAACACAGCGTCTGATGAGTAGTCCGTAACCATAGGCCCGCCCAATGCGACGCCATTTACGTATAGAGTTATATTTTTAAGGCCGAAATTCTCGAATTTAAAGGCGCTCTTTTATATTTTCCATTCGTCGAAGCGTGATTCTGCATTCCAATGAATATCCTTTTAGGTAGAACTCCCAGGGCCACGTTTTCTAGCTGCTTCGAGGCCAACCCGGCGGGCACCGTGTATAGTTTGATCTGTACTCTGTTAATTGGGTATTTTACTGTTGCGTGTATTAAATTTTTTTCAATTTCTACATATTTCGGGGAACTTAATTTCACTCGCCGTACACGTAAATATGTCTCCATGATGTGAATCACAACGGGTTTTGCGCCCTCTTCTTGATCAGGTCCCAGATTTATGCAGATCTCAGGACTCGTGGTTGAGCTTTAGTTTCAGGTCGACGCCGTTCATAAGCAGTTTCTCCTGGAACGTGAAGTCTGTATGAAGACGCCCAAAACACTCGTATATCTTTTTTTAGAATTTTTAAATTTATCCTTTATACTTTCATCTTTAGTCTGATAATAGCCCTCGGCGGTTAAAAAGGTGTCCTTCGCTTCTTTTGAAAAGTTGAGGACATTTTCCAGATAGGCTCGTAGGTGATAATAACCCGTTCCTGCCGAGATGTTAACCTGATTTAAATACACCTCACACTGGCTGAATATGGAGTGTAGAAAGTTGGTTTCAGGGTATGCAGAGTAACTATCATCGCAGTCCGTTCCATCTGAATGGGCTATACGCAGTTTAGCGTACATGTGCATGCAGCTCGGATCAAAAAAGTATGGGCCTGAGCTGGGTATCACGAATTCTATAGGGGCACTCGGCGAACTAATTGTGTTTAATGGGTTAATTGTAATAAAGTCGCTATGCTCAATAGAAACCTGAGTAGGGGCATATCAAAGAGGGACAGTTCCGATTTACAACATTGTGAACTACACGGATGGATGAAACGCGCCATGACGAGTCAGAAATAGTACCACCTCTCTCGACAAGTAGTAATCAGCCTATGATTCGTGAGAGTAGTGTCCTCAGCTTATATCAGTTAAAAAAATGATCAGCCATAGGCTTCATACGCTTAGAACACTTTTTTTATGTCCTTTTACGTTTAGCGCCACGTGTTGGTAACCCCTTCTTCCTGACAACCCTCTTCTTTCCGCCACCACGCATTTTTCTCTTTGCATCTTTGATGATTTCGTCCCGTGTACGTTTTAAATTTTTTTAGAGCTTCTTTAGGTTTAGTTCCACCCATTATGTCTTCTACCGCGTTAAAACCTGATTGTAACGCCTTCCTCCCGAGGTATCCCCCCTCTTCAACAGTGGGACAGCGGTGCGTAGTATGGTTGAAAAAATGGATCCAAGCCCACTCCCACGCTGATATCTCACCCCTCGATAGACTGTGAAAGGCCTTCGGGTCATTATAACTGAAAGCGACGAAAGTGTAGCTTCACTGTTAAGCTCCCATCACCGAATGGGAAATTTTTTCCCTCAATCGTTCTTATATATATCGAGATATTGGTTAATAGATTAGTCGCAACATTCACATAATGGGGCTTGTCATATGTAATGCTCAAACTTTTCCCTCTATGGTTGGGGATGTGTGCAATGCGCAGCAGGCGCGCCTGGGTGTCCCCAACAAATTGATGCTCTACGATATTGCTGTAAATATAGCACATGTCTGGGGATGGGCAGCTTTCACCCAATTTCTCCATCTTCAGCTGATACATTAAGCTGGACAAGTCATGTTGTGCCTCGTGAAAGGTATCTCTTTGGAGAGCTGCACTATATCGACCCTCGGCCACAATTGTGAACAGCTCTTTATCTTTAATATTTCTACTAAGCGTTGATTTTAACTTCAACGTGCGTGCAGGCGTGTCTATGTTTACGACTTCAAAAAGTAAATCGTTTGTCAGGTACGACTTTTCAAGACTCTTGTTTAACCCCGTCACAATGTCCATGGCTGTGTCATAATGACCGATTCCTAGTGTTACATTTGTACTATAGTACTGTACCTCACCGAACAGGACTGATCGCATAGTATTGTCTAAGGTTATGCCTAATTTTTCACACTCATCGACTCTTCTAAGGACCAGAAATATGATCTGATCATTTTCAAGAGTTAAAAATTTGGTGGCTAACTGGAGTTCACATAAACCCACCTCATACGAATCACGCTCCAATTCAATGGGTCCGTGGAGTTCTGTCACAAAGTTGGCCAGGGTGTTGTTAGGATGTACAGACAGAGAAAAAGAGGACGGGAGTGTGACATAGAAGTGGTTAGGCGGTTGCATACTATTTAAGCTTCATTATTGCAGCAGCTTTTATATAGGTGTTGAAGCTTTATGGGTAACCTAGCCATTTCACCAGGTACATTTTTCTCTTTCCTGAATCTTTGCTGCCTAAATTTTTTCAATTTTAAACACACTTTTTCCTAAATTAAATGTCACTTTCTGCAACTCCTCGCGGTAAAAGCCTCCTGCGATTTCTTCCCCATTCAAATCTTCAACGTAATACATCATTATCTCGCCTTTAGGTCTCATAGCACTAACTTTAAAAATCTCACGTGTCCATCCTTGCTCAAATACCTTCGCGAATTTATTTCCCGAACGTAATAGCCTTACATAGTCATTGATTTTGAAATGTGTAGAATGTGGTGGCGGTGCTCCATCTCTTCTCACCTCTGGGCGCGTACCTCTTTCTAAAACTTCGTTAGGTGTTGTGCCAATCGTACGGTGGTGTGAACGGTTGTATGGCGACGCCAATGACCCCAGAATTTATATATCTGTATTTGTTTTTATATGTAAAATAGCGATGCATGCGTTCCTTTATGGTACGTTAAACTCTTTCAGCTAAAGACGCCTTACGTATAGAACTGCTAGTGTAGTAACTGATTAAACTCTGTCAGCATGTTCTGAAAAGCGCGGCCTGTAAATTCTTTCCCCATATCCGTACAAAAATACCCCGGAACCCTATCTTCTTTTAATATCAACGTTTTGGTAACTTTAGCAACTGTTTCAGGCGATTTATTTTTCAGAGGAATTAGGCACAGATATCTAGAGAATACTATTATGAATAGGATGTAGCGGTATCCGTCACTATACGCTGAATATCTTTGCATGTCTGTTAAATCCGCTTGCCAAATAGAGTCAATCGAAGCCGCTGTTATCTTGGTCGTTTTAAACCTTTTTCTCACTGGCTTATGAAGTGTATAAGCATCCTGCTCCCACAAAATCCTCTCAACATCTTTTTTCCCTACTCCGTAAACACCTCTGTAGAAGCTATTAACGCCTTCATAGGAGGCTGGGTTAGAAATGTCATAATAGGGTTTACTTAATATGTTAGCCATTTGCGTATTTTAGAGACATGTGGATAAGGTTGGCCGTTTGTTCTCTTCTTTCTCCTTTTCAGAGACGCTACTGCTCGGGGAGATGATGTACTCAGTTGTGACACATGCGAGACTTGATCCCAGTCTTTTAACCTATTCAGATTACCTATCAATGTTTTGCGAACATTTATTTGTTGTAGTCTTGCTTTAATATGCTTTCATCCTGTTGGTGAGGGCCTGTCCCACTTTCTCACCAGATCATGGACAACGTCAACGATGTTGGATCCCTGTACCCTTGTTCCTTCAACAATGACCTCGCCTGTATTGGCCCACTGTATGATGGGGTCCTCACTCAATAGATTATAAAGACTTAAGCCTTTATTCCTCAATGTATGTGGGAGACTGCTTTTTAATACATGTTCGATGTGTTGCGTTCCGTTATTCTTTGGTTGGTCATCTCTAACGTCGGGCCCAGGTCCTATGTCGCCATGCTCAGCGTTGCTCGCGCTGTGCCTAATAACCACGGGGAGCTCTGTCGGATTCTTATAATCTTCGTACTCATGAAGAAATTTCTGCAAAGCCTCTTGGTACAAGATCCTTTTCTCATCAGGTGACTTTTCACTGTTTAATAGGGCTAGCAACTCGCTTTCCATTCTTTTAAGCCTGCTTTTACGGGGTTCTAGAGCCGTGTCTGGAATCTTTGAACTTTGCAATGAAGCATACACCTCGTGCGGAATCACTACCACTTTCTTCATTATATTAATCTAGTCAGTAAAGGTCCCAAAACTGAAAATAAGATGGGGAGGAATGATCCCCTCTTTGTACAATAATTCGCTTTTTCTTCCCACAGTTTGACTTTTACGAGCGAGCGCACGTATTATGTTCTTGTAACGACGTAAGCGAGCCTTCTGAGGGGGTTTCATTGGCACATTACATTTTATAACATTAAGACAGATTTCACAGATGCATTTTAAAAAGTCGGAGTCGATATTTTTAACAAACATCTGTTGCAGTGCCCGGGGCAATCGTTGATAGATTTTTATTAATTCACGATATTTCTTCAGCCTATTTGTCATTCTGGAATATACACCGTTTCAGGATCGTTTGGGAATATATTCGTTCTTAGAAGCACCCTAAACGTGTTTCGCGGGTGAAGGTCACAAAGCAAATATCCGTAACGCTGACTTGTGGCTTCTTTATAAACCTAAAAACTCCTTACGCTGATTCGGGAACATTTGATTGGCCAATACCCCAATTTGTGACACATCTCTACGTTGTGCAAATAAGACTAGATATTGTGTATTTAACGACACATCGCGCATGTATCTATTTTTTAAAAATAGATTCTGATTGATGAAGAATACGCTTATGTTAAGATAGTGGAAGAACACTGTAAATGTCTCGGCAAACGTTCTGTCCATTTCCAACATGAGATCGTCAATTGCAATGACTGTATGCTCATTACCCTTTAACGAATTAACGTCATATACACCTTTGTGGAACAAAATTTCATCTTGGTACTCGTTGAACACTGCCCGATACGTCGAATAGCACCATATTACTTTATGCACAAATTTTGAGAACATCTCCCCCTAATCTTTAATGATTTTATGCATAAACACAGTTTTACCACATCCTGTAGGGCCAGATACAGGGTGGGGCACGGGAACCAAGTGTTTTTGGAATAATCAGGAAAATGATATTTATTTTTGTAAAGAAAATATATTGGTAGAACAACATTCGTAAGAACATAGCATTTCATGTCATAATAATCATGTACCGAAAATTATATCTGGCATATGATGTCCTTGGCCGTCGACGCATTGTTGAAGGCGTTTACGAAAATTGGCCTCCACTCTTCCCAGCAGGTCTCTGTTGATTTGGATGATTTGTTGACGGATCGCTTCCTTCAATGCATCTAATGTACGGGGCTTGTCCTCGTAGACACGTGACTTGAGGTACCCCCATAGAAAGAAGTCACATGTGGACAAGTCAGGGGACCGAGGGGGCCATGCAATGTCACCAAATCTCGAAATGAGATGGTTGGGAAACAGGGGGCGAAGAACAGCCATTGACGCTCTGGCGGTGTGTGGCGTGGCCCCATCTTGCTGAAACCACAAATGTCGACGAGCAATACGCCTTCTTCGTAACTCAGGGATGAAAAAGGTGTTCACCATCTCAATGTAACGCCCAGATGTTATGGTAACGGTAACCCCATTTTGTTCGAAGAAATAGGGACCGATGACGCCAAACTTTCCCACCGCGCACCAAACTGTAACCTTAGGGCTATGCAGCGGTTTTTCATGGAGTTGTCGCGGATTTTCAGCAGCCCAATACCGATAGTTTTGATTGTTGACGGCCCCATTAAGGTGGAAATGGGCTTCATCACTCATTACCACCATCATGTTTTCATTCTGCTCATAAAGTGCAAGCATTTCCTGTGCAAAATTCAGTCGTTGGGGGCAATCGTTTACATTCAATTCCTGCACCATCGCTAACTTGTATGGGTGAAAATGTAATTCTTCATGCAAAATCCGTCTAACAGTACGATTGCTGATTCCGAGTGCAGCTGAATGTCTCCGAGCAGAGCGGCCTGGGCTTTGCAACATCGCTTGTCTGACCCTTTCAACGTTCTCTGGAGTACGCACAGTGCGTTGCGGCCCCTTCGGTTTTGTTTTCATTATTGAGCCTCCTGTTCGAAGATTGTTAACCCAACGTAAGATTGTGTCACGAGCGGGAACAGAGTCATTTCGATGAATGTTGAATCTGCGGCGAAACGCACGCTGAACTGCTGTCACTGACTCGCCACTCCTAACAAAATGATCATACGCGAACATGCGGTGTTCTAACGTCCACTGCTCCATGATGGCACCTGAAAGATAAAGGTGAGTGTTAGTTAAAGTTAAATGCTATGAACCCAGGAATGGAATGCTACCTACCGCACGCCCCTCCCATTCCTAATGGCCGATTACTAGCTATTCAAAAAACACTTGATTCCCGTGCCCCACCCTGTATAATACATGTGAAGGGGCTTGTGAACCTGAATTTTTCTCCAGAGTCCATTTCTAACACGTCACACCCCTAAGTGGGTCATTTACAAAATATAACAAAATTTAAGTGCTGCTCCTTATATTCTTGTTTTTCTTCTTCCACAGAACCGTGAATGACGACGATGTACAGCCCCTATCATCGATATTACAGATGACCCCGATGACCGTGTAGCTATAGACTCCATCCACGCTGACGAACCCTCACCAGCGATACCTGTAGCACCTGTAGCAATTCAAAGCGGAAGCATGAAGAGCCCTCCACATCAGGTATAAAGCGCGCCAGGATTGCCCGGGTTGTTAGGCCACCAGTCAAGGCCGTACGCAAGGGGGAATTTGGGGGGTTCAAACCCCCCTTGAGAATAAATTTACATTAGACCTTACATTACATAGAATTTGCATTGCAGACACACACACACACACACACACACACACGCACACACACACACACACACACACACACATATATATATATATATATATATATATATATATATATATATATATATATATATATATATATACCTGAATTTTCTGTAATTTTCCTGAATTTTTATGCTAAAATATCATGATTTTCTGTTTTAGTCACTTGGCAACACTGGTTTAGTCATTGTTGTGATAGTTTGGCCTAAATTTTCTGTCGTTTGCAATTTTAATTAAAAACAAGTGAGCATGAATAAAAAAAAGAAAATGGAAAACACCATATTTAATTATTTACGAAGAAAGAGAAAATGGACAACCATGTAGAACCTGGGCAGATTTCATAAAATCTACTCAACGTTGCAATAGTTGTAAAATGCAAAATAAAATACCTTTTTGTTAAATCTATTTTTTAAGACTTCCTGAAATTTTCCAGATTTGCGTTTTATTTTACAATAATGATTAGAATAACGTTAACTCACTAAAATATGTGTCACCATATGATCACAAGTATTAAACAATTACATTGTTATCTTAAGCGAATGAAACCTGATCATAAAGAAATTTTCGATTTCTGAACCCCCCCCATGCAGAAATTCTGCGCACGGCCCTGCCACCAGTAATAGAGCCCCAACCCTCTGCGTCTTACGACACAACCCCCACAATAGTATCTTCTTCAAATATACCCCCTTATTCCTGTTCAGTTCCGGGTACTTCCTCCACACCAGCAGCTTCTCATGCTGTGGAGGAAGGTATAACATTCGAGTTGGTGCGCACCGCTACCCCCACCCCTGCCCTGACTAGAAATCGGTACGTGGTCAGGGTTGACCCTGGATGCATGTATAGCAACGGTGTTGGACTGCGACGCGTAGTTGAACATATTGTGGAGTTTGCCCTTTAGAACCGCGACGAACGTGAAGTCCGGACGAGGTTGTCCTTCAAGTTCGGTTCAGATGATGGGGACGTAGATG
Organism: Bathynomus jamesi; assembly: GCA_023014485.1. Taxonomy (NCBI): domain Eukaryota; kingdom Metazoa; phylum Arthropoda; class Malacostraca; order Isopoda; family Cirolanidae; genus Bathynomus; species Bathynomus jamesi. Next base: position 502,362 of record JAJOZX010001260.1, read on the forward strand.
ATTTTTGGGTAGTAATACCGTTCAGACGGTTGGCAACTGTAGACATAGAATATATCCGTATAATGCAGGCCTCTCAAAGTAGTATAGCCTTCAATATGGACAACTTCATGGGAGATATTGACAGAGTATTCCGGGTTGCGGGTCATAGTGCCACACCTTATACTCTTAATTTCAATTCTCAGGCTATTTACAGAAAGCATATAAACGTCGATCGTGGTTGCGGCTTTATAGCAATAGTCTTATCATATGTTCACTGTACTAAATACAATCGCGTATAATATCTGGCTACCTACGGTTATGCAGCGTGCCCGTAAACTGGTTTCAGATTGTAAGCTTGAGTTTGAGTATAATATGGGTTCTGAAGAGCTGAGATGGGTCGAGCATGAAATGAATGTTCGTATAGTTGTATTTGGAATGGATGATCGTCGTAGAACTGTGTATGTTTTTAAAAGCTGTGTGAGAGATCGTACAAGACCTCTACTTATTTTAGGATTGTCAGGAACATCGTATCTCCCCATCCGTATTATAAGGACTCTCTACGCTAGTTATGATAAAAGTCGAAAATATGGAAGGCATCATGATTTGTGTAAGGGATATCTCGAGTTTGCGGATAATATAGTGAAACATTGTAAGGAGTGCTACGTGGTATGTGAGCAGTGTAAAAGCCCCAAATGTGAAAGTCGTGTAGTTGAAACCGAGAACAGGGAATGTAATGTGTATAACTGTATATACGTACATTTTTCAATAATAAATGCTTTGGCCTTTGAGCTCCATAAATCAATTGGCACTTGCAGGAAAATGAGGATTTGTAAGTGCGGTATGTTTCATATGTTGGATAATTCACTCGTCTACAGCCAAAATGTTTCGGAAATAAAAGTAGTCAATCTTTACTAATTTTGGGTCACTGAATACAAAAATGATACCTAAAATTGGCAATTGGCTCTATTTATAAAGATATCAAGCAACCCTGCACCCTACTAACTGGACTGCATCTGTCGCGTAATATGTAGACGCCTGTGACACATCGGCGCATTGACTCTACTGCGCATGCGCGTAGTTATATTTTTTATTTTAATAAATTAATGTAAATATATACATATATATATATACAATAAAATGTAATTTTAAATTTATCTATTACATTATGTATTTGTAAATTATTTATTAAAAATAGATTGGATCATTTTAACATATTGCTTCCCATAATGTTTTTGATATTATATAAATGGAATACTAAACCTAACTTAACCTTACCTAATTTAAAATTATTAAAATGCAATGTAATTACATTAATTTATTAAAATAAAATAAAAATATAACTACGCGCATGCGCAGTAGAGTCAAGGCGTCGATGTGTCACAGGCGTCTACATATTACGCCACAGCATCAGTTCATTCGCGGAAGTCATACAGTGCACCCTTGTCAAACTCTTTTTAGTGTTTGCTTTGAAACTGAATTTTTTTCAGCCTAATTTGAACAAAGATGCCTCATAATTGCGTGAACAGTGTAGATAACTTCTGTTATGTTTGTGGAGAATTGACTTTGCATCACAAAAGCGTACTATAACCGCCGTGATTAGGAAAGCCTATCACCTTTATTTTGGCTGTAAGATTGGAGATCAGGACAAGAGCTGGGCCCCACACATATGCTGCAATACTTATGCAACAAACCTTCGCCAGTGGTTGAATCGGAAAAGGAAATCTATGCCTTTTGCAGTGCCAATGGTGTGGAGGGAACCAACAGATCATGTCAGTAATTGTTACTTCTGCATGGTGCCTCCAGTCAAGAAAGGTATTTGCAAGAAGAAAAAGTGGATTTTACAATATCCAAATATACCCTCTGCTATACGCCCGGTACCTCACGGCGAAGGACTACCCGTTCCTGAGCCCCCACACTCATTCTCCCTGGAGTCAGAGGACGAGGAGAATGAAGGAACCTGCGAAACTTGTGAGCTTTCAACTTCACAAGACCCTGAATTTTTTATAACTTGACATCTTCTAAACCGCACATGATAACTCAGAATGAATTAAACGACCTTATCGAGATTTAGAACTGCCAAAGAGTAAGGCAGAGCTGTTGGGGTCCAGATCGTAGCAGTGGAATCTCCTCGCTGAAAATGTTAGAGTGTGTAAGTTTCGTGACCGTCAAAAAGATTTTATCCCATTCTTCATCATGGAAGGTGACCTTGTAGCTTGCAACGACACCGATGGTTTGATGGCAGCTCTCAACATTATTCACAATCCTGATGAGTGGAGACTGTTCATTGATCCATCGAAGTTGAGTCTAAAAGCTGTTTTGTTGCATGTTGGCAACGTATTGCCATCAATTCCAGTTGGTCATGCAGTCCACATGAAGGAAACATATGACAAGATGAGCTGCAACTTAGAACTGCATAAACTATGACAAACATCAATGGCAGGTTTGTGGTGACTGACAAGTTGTAGACCGATGTTCGACTGCAATGGGACTACACTAAGTATTGTTGTTTTCTGTGTGAATGGGATAGTCGGGCTATGAATTGAACTAACTTGTAACTTAATACTGATTTGCCGGCATTTTCTCTAACTCTGCGAGGCTCTAACTCTGCGAGGCAGCCATGAAATTAATGTAATATGAGATACCCCCTGTGGCGGGTGTAATCTATTTTTGTAAGCTACGTCATAGAGCTGTTAATATAAACCTCGAGAGTGTCAACAATTTGCACGGTAATACTTTTCGTGCAAATTGACATTCATAGGTTATAAATATTTTAGTTTTTTTATTTGTTTATTGTTTAATTCCATACAATTTAACATAGAAAGTAATCTTATTAACATATGTAAATGCGAATTCATTTTGAAAAGCAACTTCAAGAGTATATTTACCAACATATAAACGACCTAACAGCTTAGATAAATCACTAGTAGATATCTTAACAACACTACGGGGGAACTGAGCAGTAACTGAATTACCTAACTCACAACCAGTATTAATCCTACGATACATTCTAAAACCCTTAAAGGGATCAAACCAATGAGTTCTAGGATGAGCCATAACTTGCTCAACACTATGAGTAGTATCAGTATTAGGCTCCCAAAGAGCAACATGGGGAACAATTAAATATGGTGCAGGAGAAATACCTACATTAGGAGCTCTATCAGAAGGTTCTTTCCTACGAGTAAAAGAATCCTCAAAATTAATAACATAACCAAAGGTATTCATCATAGGAATAGACTGAATAGATATCCCCGTAACCCTATAATAATAAAAATTTAAAATAGTATTTTTAGAGACATCAGGCAATAACGATAAACTTAAATTATAAAAGCCATCAGTATTAACACCAAGAGTATTTTTATCAACATAAACAAATTTCATTGATGCACTAAAAAGCCTCTTCTTTAAACGTCTTCGAAATATGTGACGTCGAACCGAACGACCTCCTGTACGGGAAAAACGTTGACGTAATTGACCTTGACGATACATCTTCAAAAATATATTGAGTAAAGCTAAAAACAACCAGTCTCTCCAATGGCAACGAAAAAAATACAATGTGAAAATGAAGAAGCTCTATTTATAGATTCTGATTACGTCATGGTAAGTAGAGAATCCTGATTTCGCTTAGCTGTTCATTGATTCATCGAAGTTGAGTCTAAAAGCTGTTTTGTTGCATGTTGGCAACGTATTGCCATCAATTCCAGTTGGTCATGCAGTCCACATGAAGGAAACATATGACAAGATGATTAAGCAACTTATAGAACTGCATAAACTATGACAAACATCAGTGACAGGTTTGTGGTGAATTCAAAGTTGTAGATAGATCTTCGACTGCAGTCGGGCTACACTAAGTATTGCTGTTTTCTGTGTGAATGGGATAGCCGGGCTAGGACTTTTCATCAAGAAGGATAGGCCAATCAAATTAAATATATCTTCGTAACATGATACAGTTTGCCGGCATTTTCTCTAACTTTGCGAGGCTAAGGCTAACTCTGGCGAGGCTCTAGCTCTGCGAGGCTGCCTAGAGATTAATTTTTGCCGGGCAATATCTATATTTTCAATTTATTCGGTCGAATTCGACAAGACTGACGGACGTAACTGAGAGTGATGGACGTAACTGAGACTGATGGATGTAACTGAGACTGACGGACGAGACTCATATATATAGTTTTCTCAATGATGTTCTTACCGGAAATGAGCCGTAAGGCTAAAAAATCTCTGCGTCTGTGGTGGTATCTGGCAACCTTCAGTTAGTATAAATAGATCGGATGACGTAGCAGTAGTGTGGATTTAAAGGGTTTTTGCTCGAGAGACCGGAAATGGTGAGTTATTTTTAGTAACAAACTGGTCGTCTGCCGATGCACGCAACAGGTAATACTAAGCTGTTGCGCGGAACGTTTTTCTGCCGTACGAAACCCATTGAGATATTGTAGAGTCGATAGAAATTAATACAAGAAATTGAAGTGCGTGAAATAACTCGAGAAAAAATGGAGAAGAAATACGAGATAGCATATAATGTTATCGATATGAGGAAACATGTGACAAGATGAAATTGCAACTTTTTGAACTGCATAAACTATGACAAACATCAGTGGCAGGTTTGTGGTGACTTGAAAGTTGTTGCTATCGTGCTTGGACTGCAGCCGGGCTACACTAAGTATTGCTGTTTTCTGTGTGAATGGGATAGTCGGGCTATAACTTGAAGGACCGTAACATGATACTGTTTTGCCGACATTTTCTCTAACTCTGGTGAGGCTCTAACTCTGCGAGGCTACCATGATAAGCCCGGCATAATGATCTCATGTCATTATAAGTTTGATTAGACTAGACTGACGTACGTTACTCATTTTATGTGACGAATGAGGTGTAATCTTAAACTCCTCGATGTCAGAGCTATTTTTAGATCGCAATGTAAATAAGATATAAGGTAGCGGTATGCATGAGTCATCCACACATTATGACGTCATTGCACGAGGAGATATAAGATGCGTGGGAGTAAAAAAAAATTGCCGAGTGACGTGGGGCGAAATGTATACTTAGAGGCAATTTTCAGCGAAACGCAGGTAATACTAGCTGCGTTTCGAGACAAAAATTAAAAATAGATTATGACTTTTATATATTTATTGCTTTATACCAAATAACTTACATAAAATACAATTCTATTTACATAATTAAAAGCATATTCATTTTGTTGAGACCCTTCAGGGGTATATTTACCAACATATATTCTACCTAATGGCCTTGTTAAATCATTAGTAGAAATCTTAATCAATCTTTGAGGGAATTGAGCAGTAACTTGTTGACCTAATTGACACACTTGGTTAAGTCTACGATACATACAAAACCCTTTAAAAGGGGGAGAACCACCTAGTTCTTGGATGCATCATTACCTGTTCTGCACTATGTGAAGTGTCAAGATTAGGCTCAAACAAAACAGCATGGGGAACAATTAAGTAAGGTACTGGTGAAATCCCAACATCAGGATCTCTTTCCACAACCTCTCTAACATCTTTCCTACGACCTAACGAATCCTCGAAATTAATAACATAACCTGACATATTCATTTGTGGTATACATTGAAAGGATACACCGGTAACTTGATAATAATTAAAATTTTAAATAGTAGATTTGGCCTGACTAGTTAAAAGATCCAAAGACAAATTGTATATTCCATCGGTATTAACACCCAGAGTATTTTTATCTAAATAAACAAATTTCATTAATGCTGTAAACATATTCTTCTCCCACGCCTTCTGACATTCCTACGATGAGATTGACGACCATATTTCCTTCGACGAATATAATAACGCATTCGACGAGCACGAAACATTATAATTCCCAAACAATGAACATCAACAGAACAACACGTCTATTCACTTCAAAAGCAACAAACACACTGAGGTTTAGGAAATGGAGGTCTATTTATAGAATCGTGATTTCGTAATGTTATGTATAGAATCCTGACATCGTTTAGCTGTTCATTGATTCATCGAAGTTGAGTCTAAAAGCTGTTTTGTTGCATGTTGGCAACGTATTGCCATCAATTCCAGTTGGTCATGCAGTCCACATGAAGGAAACATATGACAAGATGAAATTGCAACTTTTTGAACTGCATAAACTATGACAAACATCAGTGGCAGGTTTGTGGTGACTTGAAAGCTGTTGCTATCGTGCTTGGACTGCAGCCGGGCTACACTAAGTATTGCTGTTTTCTGTGTGAATGGGATAGTCGGGCTAGGACTTCTCATTACATCAAGAAGGATTGGCCACTCCGACACTCATTGGAAACTGGAACAAAAATGTTCAGTATCCTCCACTTGTAGAATCGAGCAAGATTTTGTTACCACCCTTACACATCAAACTGGGCATCATGAAAAATTTTGTTAAGGCTATGGATAAAACGGGGGCAGCTTTTAAGTACCTCGGTGGTAAATTCCCAAAGCTCAGTGAAACAAAAATCAAGGAGGGTTCACTAGCGTAGCTATAGGGGGGGCGGAGGGGGCGGTCCGCCCCGGGCGGCACTTTTTGAGGGGCGGCACTTTTGGTCTACTGCAATGAAAAAAAAAGGTTTTTTTTTATGTCGGGACAGTAGAAGGATACAAGACGCCAGACACAATTTTATTTTTCCACGAAAACACTGCTTACTTCGTTAATTTCCGACAATGGTAAGGATTGTGTTCCCTTGAAGATGGCCTTATTGACCATCATACCTATTTAAGCGCTTAGTTGTGCTTAATTAATAATAGCATTGGTATAAATGCATTTATTTCATTAAAAAGGGAAATAACCCATAAAGTTCTGTAAATACGTTATAATCTATAAATATACGTTTAATTTATAAATAATCAATATCAAAACTAATATGCTGGTATTAGTTGTAAAATGATAATGGTAATCCCAGGATTCGGCCGAGAAGGAATTCGAGAAGAAATACTTCAGAAAGTTGTAAAATGCTTCCCGATGGGCGGATCGGGAAGCGGCCAATCGCGAAGCGAATTCTGAGACATTGATAAGGAAGAGTTCCTCGTTGAGAGAAAAAGACCAGCATTTTATTGCTGTTGCTGCTACGCAAGACGAAACAGAGACGTGGAAGAAAGGCCCCCTTGAACTTTTGCAGTTTATTCAAAAGTATAATCTTGGTAACTCGGTTCCAAATATTGTAAAACTGCTGCGGATTTTTCTCACAATTGCTGTTAGTGTTGCTAGCTGTGAGAGGAGTTTTTCTAAACTAAAACTGATAAAGAATTACCTAAGATCTACTATGAGCACCTTGCGGTTGAGAAATCTTGCCATACTGTCTATAGAACAACAATTGACAGACGAAATAGACTTCGACAATGTCATCGAAGATTTTGCTAACAGAAAAGCAAGAAAAATAACTGTGTAGAATGTTGTAGTTAATTTTTTCACTTCAGAAGTAAACATGTTGTCCTAATATTTTTCACAGGTTTTTTTCTATACGTCGTTTTCACTGTTTGTTTAAGTATGTTTGTTATGTGTATTGTGTTGTGTTTCAGGGGGGCGGCAAACTCAAGGACCGCCCCGGGCGGCACAAACTCTAGCTACGCCACTGGGAGGGTGTATTTTGGTCCACAGATCCGCGAGCTTCTTAGAGATGAGGAGTTCGACCGTATCCTAGGTGGCGAGGAGAAGACAGCGTGGAATGCTTTCCGGTTAGTAGCAACCAATTTTCTCGGAAATACCAAAGCTGACAATTACAGGGAGCTGGTGGAAAACCTGCTGTTGTCCTATCAAAAAAATGGGCTGCAATATGTCTTTAAAGATACATTTCCTCCATTCCCACCTGGAATTTTTTCCGGCCAACTGCGAAGCAGTCAGCGATGAACATGGTGAACGTTTCCACCAGGATATCTCAGCGATGGAGAAACGCTACCAGGGGAAATGGAGTCCATCAGTGTTAGCAGACTACTGCTGGACAATAACAAGAGATGCTCCAGAAGTTGAATACAAGAGACAAGCAAAGAAGCGACGGGTTGAATCAATATAAGTGACTGCATTATATAGGTATGTTACTAATATATGGTATACATACTGTATACGCAAAATGTGTAACTTAAATTTTCTTGGAAACTGTAACCAATCGACTGTTTTTATGGTCATATTCGTTTTTAGCACCCCAAAATCCATAATAGGAAACATTTTATCTCCGAAGCACAAACTTTTTCAAAATTTGTAGACCAGTGATTATATAATTGGGGGAATTTCAAACATAAATACGATAAAATTCACTGTTCTCCATGTCATGAAAAATATAAGGCGCATGGAGTGAAGCATTAGGGTGTCAATTTTAGTAAAGTCAACAATTCAAAAACTACTAATGCTCAAATGTCATATTATATTATCTAGCAAACTTAGAAATATCTTTAGTGTTGTTTAAAAAAGCCATTTACCTACTTATATTTGACCATAAAGGTTTGAAATATAACCTAAATATGACTGTAGCATCGTATATCAATGTGCCATTGATATGTGTGGTCAACTTTGGTTATTTTTGGTGTGCAGTATGGTTTCTAAGTTTCACATAGTCACAAATGCATGTGTTTTCCCTCCTTTTTGACAATTTTGATTACTTCGTAATGTAAAAATTGTGTAATTCAAATTATTCGAAAGGTTATGTGTGACCCAAACTTTCTGTATATTTTGATATAATAGATATATGAAATTGTCATTACTTTGAATAATTAAGTCTTGTACCTATAACAACACAACCTTTTATCTGAGCTTATAGGAAGATATTAAGAATTTCAATTAACTTAATATTATGTAATCATAATCAGTAGGCCTATCCAAATTTCAATGACATTTCTTTTGTTCACAGGTCCACAGGATGAATCAGAAAGGAATCAGAACCCGAAGCAAATCAAGTTGTCACCTAAGTCATTTGGTGGGGACTGGGAGGGAACTTCCCCCTGCTGAGCTGACCACAGCCAGAGATCTGCTGAGGTATGGTTTATTGAGGAGAATGATGAGTGAGGAAGACAGGAGGAATTACCCAGTTAATGACCTGATTAGCAACGGCATTGTTCCAGGGCTACTGGTTCAATGGAGAAAGGCCAACGCTCTATTCACAGGACCTGTAATCAACACTGAGGTCAGGATCAGGAGCTGCAGTGAGCTTGGGTGCAACCCTGTCTACAACAGTGAGGTTCACATTGACTGCAGCTGCAGGAGCGAGCAGAAGATACCAGTGCAGGAGCTTGCCTTCATTAAAGGTCAGAGAGAAAAGGTGGGCAGTGTGGGGGCACACTAGATGGGTCTAGCTGATCACCCTGAGACCAGGAGATAGGAAGCAGTGCTGCAGAGACAGGAGGAGAGAAGGAAGGCCGAGGAGAAGAGGAGGAGGAAGGCAGAGGAGTCAGCCAAGAAAGAAGAGGAGTTGAGGGAGGAATGACTGCTGGAGATGGAGTTGGAGGAGACTGGAGATATACTGGAGGAGGCAGGGAGGAGAGAGGAGGACGAAGACTTCATACCAGAGGCTGCGACAACTTCTTCCTTGCCTGTGGCTAAGAAGAAAAAATACAACACTGAAGATATCACCAACATAGCTCTGGCTAGCTTGAGACATCACACTGGGCTGAGAGAGACTGCAGAGATTGCCACTGCTGCCTGGATTGATGCTGGTCTTATCACAGAGTTTGACACAGCACTGGTGATTGACCACAACAAGGTGAGGAGGGCTCAGGAGAGACTGACTAAGGAGCTGGTCAAGAAGTTTGATGAAGAGATTAGAGAAAATGGCATCACCTGTATCTTCTTTGACGGGAAAAGAGATGACACCAAAGTGATGATGGAAGCTGAGGGCAGTGACAGGCAGTTTCCTGGCCTCATTAAGGAAGAACACTAAACAGTGTGCAATGAACCAGGTGGGAAATATTTGTGGCATTTTGTACCAGAGGAAGCTGCAGAGGAGAGAAATCATGCTGAAGTCATTGCTGATCATCTGGTGAACTGGCTAAGAGAGAGAGGAGCAGACCAGACCCTTTTGGCTATAGGAGGTGACAGTACTAATGTGAATACTGGCTGGGAGGGAGGAGTAATGCATTATGTGGAGGCCAAGCTTAGCAGGAAGTTGGTGTGGATTGTCTGTGACTTGCACACTTGGGAGCTGAGTCTCAGACACCTGGTGACTGCACTGGCTGGCAAGACATTGAGCAACAACAAGTGGTCTAGGCCCCTAGGGAAGATGTTAGACACTGCCACTGAGCTGGAGATCAACCCAAACTTCACGATGATCACTGTTGGTCCTCCTCTACCCCATCTCAGTCAGGAGGTAGTCAAGGACCTCAGCACAGACCAATCATATGGCCACAGAATCATCACTGCCATCAGATCGGGAGAGGTGCCTCAGAGTCTAGCTCTCCTGGAGATTGGGCCAGTTTGTCACAGTAGGTGAGTTACCACGGCTCTAAGGTTCTGCAGATTGTGGATTTCCAAACATGGGCTGAAGGGTAGGAACTTGAAGAATCTGAGGATAATTGTGGAATTCATAGTGGGAGTCTACGTGCCAAACTGATTCAACATCAAGTTAAATCACAGTGAATCACTGAATCACAGTGAAGAGGATACTGGAAATCAGAGGTGAAGGAGATGAGGACACACAGGTAGGAGACTGCAGTGTCAGACCCAGGAAGACTCCTGACATCAACCCAGATCACCAAACTCTCGGAGCTTATTGACTGGAACTCTGGCGTGACTGAGCCTACTTTGACCTGCTCCCTCACCACTGCTGCAATCAAGGAGTTTCTGGATAGACCAATGGAAGTTCCTGCATGGCCCTCACACACACACAGTCAGTAGAGATGTGTGTAAGGATGACATCTGAAGCAGCACAACATGTTTACTCACAAGAGAGGAGGGAGGCGTACATCAGTGGCCAAGTGGCCAGTAGGGAGCTCATGTACAGGAACAAGAGGAAGGCAGACATGGCATCCTTGGCAAAGTTCAAGAAACCTATCTATATTTCTAAGTTTTAATATTGAAATACAATCAAAATGTCTTTAATTGTATGTATGTAAAATGTAGTTATATATGGCATCCTTTGCAAAGTTCAAGAAACCTATCTATATTTCTAAGTTTTAATAGTGAAATACAATCAAAATGTCTTTAATTGTATGTAATGTATATAAAATGTAGTTACCGTATATACAATAAAAAAATACTTGCAAAAATTGCTGATTTTTCGTAAACTTCAACTTCAATTTTAAAGCCATATTTCGATTTAACACATAAAAATGCATCATTTGGTCACTAGTAGTCTTTGAAAATCTAAAGATTTCATTTTGCTCCCTAAAATTGACACACCCTAGACTGAAGCATGTATGTTATATGAAAGATGCTAAGTCTAAAAATAGCCCTTGTATAACCGTGTACTACGATATAGAAACATACAGGAACGCTGAAACCAAAGAGGTTATTCCACATTTACTCGTAAGTCAGACTATCTGTGATGAGTGCATGGAGATCGAGTGTGATGAGTGTCACAAATGTGGAAAACGGACAAACGTATTTAAAACGATTGCACACGACAGCCCTGTGAAACTCTTTGTATCCTATATTGTCAAATTAGGGGACAAGTTAAAAAAAATGACTGTATATTCTTGCACATAACAGGGCGAAATTTGACACACAGTTCCTTTACAAGGAGTTGTTTGAACACGAGTCGTCTGCGATATTTACAGGCGACCCCTTAAAAAGAGGCAACAAACTAATACAAATGCAGATAAGAGGTAATGTTCAGTTTAAAGACACCCTGCTGTTCACACCTTGTAAATTAGCCAAGCTACACAAGGTCATGGGCGTAGCCGCTGAAGTTTCAAAAGGTATTTCCCTTACACATTCCTCACTAGCGAAACTTTAAACTACGTAGAACTGCCTCCCCCCAAAACATCACTTTAACTCACTAACATGAGTAATAGTGGACGTGAAGATTTTGACCGCTACTACAACAGTTTTAATGAAGCTAGTTCATACAATATAGCTGATGAATGTGAACGTTATTGCGTGAATGATGTGCGCGTGCTTAGAGTATGTTTCCAGGCCTTTAGAAGGATGTACATAGCCCGTTTCAAATGCGATCCGCTGCAAGTCGCAACCACGATCGCCTCATTATGTTTTACGGAGTTCAAGAATAACTTCATGCCTAAAGACACCTTAGCCGTCATTCACAGAAACAATCCTCGCAGTTATGGGCACAAGGCTATTTACTGGCTCATATACGTACAGCAACAGACCGGGGTATACATAATACACGCCCGCAACACGGGGGAAGTACCCATTAAGGTCAGTGGTCGTGTTTTTTGGGTTGATGGCCTAAGTGAGGATCCAACCACTGGTGAGAAGACTGTGTACGCCTTTAACGGTTGCTGGTGGCATGGATGCCCACGCCCTGAGTGGGCCGTCACAGGAGACCTCCATGGAAGATCCCCCGCCGACGGCCTCGCAAGGACCCGTAACCGCAATCAACTTATAGGCTCCCAGTTCACTCACAAGATCGCGTGGGAGCAACTTTGGGCTCTATTTCGTAGACGTGCTCTCCCCTCACGATTTATGGATGCCGATCTTACCCGTCGTTATAGACCACAAGCTCATGTTTCCCCTGTGCGTGAGGTGTGCAGAGGAGAACAACGGTGATTGTAACCATACAACCAACCAGCGTAAGATCAGAGGTGTATATACAAACCCTGAGCTGGACCTAGCCGTTCGCCATGGGTACAGAATATTGAAGATACATGAGGTGTGGAGGTTTCAGAAGCTACCCAACCTTTTCACCATATATAAACGCTTTTTTGAAGGATAAGGTAGAACCGTCGGGATAACCGCGAGGAGTTGATACCGAAGATGAAAAAACGGCTTATATTCAGCGTTACCGTGCCCATGAAGGTATACAGCTTGACCGCTCCCAAATTGTTAAGAATCCTGGCAAGTGCTTTAGTGCAAAGTTGTGTCTAAACAGTCTTTGGGGGAAATTTGCACAGAATACTGGCAAAGGGAACGTTCATTGGCACAAAGTTATAGTGAAGTCTGGGATTATGCCAACGCTCACGATATAGGTTATGGAGATCGTGAATGTAGGTAATACTTACATAATAAATTACAACATCACCGAACTGGCCACAGATACCTCACGGGCAACAAACATACCTGTAGCCAGCTTCACAACGGCCTACGCCCGCATCAAGCTTTGCGGACTACTGCACTCTCTTGGGCGGAGGGTGCTGTACGCTGACACAGATAGCGTAATATTCACAGCGAGGGAGGGTGAATACATGCCAGCTATTGGGAAATTCCTCTGGGAGTTAACTGACGAGATCAAGGATGAGTATGGTGATGGTGCATACGCTGACTCATTTGTATCAACAGGGCCAAAAACTTATGGGGTAAGGGTGAGGTGGGGAAGGATATGAAATATATCGTGAAGGCTAAGGGTATCACGCTTAACCATGCGAACCGACGAGTCGTTAACTATGACTCGTTGAAGGATCTAGTGTGCTTGGAAGATGAGGGCGACCAGCCATCCCATCGGGCGCAGAAACTAGGGGGCGTGAAGGAACTTAGGGGCACGAAGGTATGCCGTAACACCTAGAGGAAAAGTTACCAGGTGCCTGGTACCTACGATACCGTATCCTTTGGATACCTTAATCCTTGATTGTATTATTATTTTATATATATATATATATATATGTGTGTGTGTGTGTGTGTGTGTGTGTATTCTTAACGATATGTTTATTTATTATGTATATTTGTAAATATATATACCTTGAATAATTTGTTTATTAAATAAATCGTGTTTCAATTAGCGTTTCACTTTCTCCTTTGCGTGCGTGCGTGTGTACATTCCTAAGTTCCGCCCACTGTAAGATCGGTCACGTGACTCCTGCCACTTCCTGAGCATATCTCTATCCCTGCGTGCTCAGTTGACCTCTGCAAATCCTTGAGCTCAGACGTGTATTTTCTCGCGTAGACGAAAAATAGTAATGGTTACCTTTAATATTGGGTGTTCAACGTTTATGAAGTGGTATTCGGCAAAGTGTAAAGATGTGGCAGATACTGAAAGACTCCCTATTCCGCCCTCTGATACTTTTAAGGCTACATTGAACCGTGCGAAGGAACAAGAGGTAAAAATACCCTACTTCTATTCTTGCGAGGGCATTGTAGGATTTCGTGGTACAAGCGATGTATTGAAGTATGTTGTAGACCTAACCTTTATAAAAGCTCATATATACCGTGAAGTAGAAGAAACAACACGTGCAGAAGATAAGCAACGGTTATGGTTAGTGAGTCTTGTTGATGAGTGGTGTGACAAGCAATATTATGTCATGTTACATCATACCGAGTACTCGTACCCTACGGTTGAGAATGTAAATCTCGTCATCATGGAGAATCTTAAGTATTTTTACCACTATATTAATATATATCATGACGAGGTTTGTAGTGAGGTTGTGGCTAAATGCCTGTGCGAGTTTTTAACAGACTTTAGAGACGAGTATCGTCTGCTAAGCAAAAAGGACAAATGTGGATATATGTTTCTCTCAAATAGTGCACCGGATTGTGAATGTGTTTATTTCGTGAAAATGAACGAAAATGCCTGGTGTGCATTCTGGGGAGTGGGAGTGATAAAACATTAAAACCGGTATTGCTTCGTGTATCGGAAAAATTCTCTAAACTATTGCCCAGTATAATGGGGCACAAGTATTCACATGACTCTTTCATGTTGGAACAAACCCGTACACGTTCTCCCGTGTGACTCACTCCTCTACACCTGTTCCCGAGCTAAACAGCTCCTCACCAGGGTTGCCAACTTAGTGCTTTCCGAACTAAATTCAGTGCTTTTTTAGTATTGTTAGTGCGAAAATTCAGCACATAACGCTATCGCGTTATTTTAGTACTTTTTGACTTAAGTTAGTGCTAAATTTAGTGCTTTTCAAAACAAATATATATATAAAAAAAAAATTAGGCAATAAAATCAAAATTATAATTTAAAATGTTGGTACCACTGATTTCTGGTCGAACGAAACGTTTCAAATCGTTCAGAAACGTTTTCCTTCGTTTTGGATCTGCCGATATGCAGTGATGGCAATTTAGCAACTTTCTAATGCTAAATTTAGCCTCGCTTAGTAACATATGGCACCTTTTTAAAGCAGTTTGCACCTTGTTGCGTTTTTAACTACCTTGTCGTGTTAATAGTTAGACAGCGTCTTCCTGATAATTTTCGTGTGCTACAATCAATGAACTATTTTAGCGTAAATGCATGCCTGAAACCAATAAAACCTGGAATTTTAGAGCTTGCAAAGATTTTTAATGAGAATGCAGAGAGCCTGACCGGCATTGATTTCCAATGGAAGAATTTTAAAAATATACAGTGGACCCAGGTTTCAGATACAATTTCCTTCTGGATTGAAGTTGTATCATATAGGGATTCTGCAGGAGAAAACCCATTTGAACATCTATCCCAGTTAGCATTAACAGTGCTCACATTACCACATTCAAATGCTGATGTGGAAAGAGTTTTTAGCCACATGAATATTATAAAGTCAAAATTGCGTAATCGCTTAAGTATAAAGAGCTTAAGAGAAGTTTTAGCCGTTAAATATGGACTTAAACGAAACGTAAATGTTGTTACAATTACACTGGGGAACAAATTTTAAACTTTTTTTTGTTTCTTGGACGTGAACAGGTCGGTCTTATAGGAGTTTTTCTGCTGATTCCGAATATAGCCGTAGAATTTCTATCACCCAAGGTTACTGAGAAATTTGTATTTTAATATTTATTAAAAAAGTGTATAGAAGTTAATAAAAATACTTCATAAAATTATATTAGTGGCAGATTGGCATTTAAAATATTCTTCTTAAAACTTCTTTGTCACTGATTTTCTCTTGTAGTTTTCATTAGGAGCTTCTCGCATCAATGTCCAGCAGTAATCAGCTAACATTGCCGGATCCCACCTCCCTTGGTAGCGTTTCTCCATAGTAGCTATATCTTGGTGGAACCTTTCTCCATGCTCATCGCTTACGTCGCCGAGGTTTTCAGGGAAGAAATCTAAATGGGAGTGCAAGAAATGGATTTTTAGTGACATATTACATCCCAATAACCTATATGCTTCAATCATGCCTGCACTATTTTTTCATAGTTAGAGGCTTTGATGTTCCCTAGAAAATTTGTGACAACATTCTTCATGGCCTCCCATGCCACTTTTTCTTTTCCTCTCAAGGCATCATCAAACTTTTGATCTTTCATGAGCTCTCTGATTTGGGGACCAACAAAGATCCCTTCTTTTATCTTTGCATCGCTAAGTCGTGAAAACTTTTTCTTCAAATATTTGAATGCCTCATCTTCCTTGTTCATTGCTTTGACAAAATTTTTCATGATGCCAAGTTTGATGTGAAGTGGCGGTAAGTATATTTTCTTGGGGTCAACTAAAGGTTCATTGGACACATTCTTCAGTCCTGGGATACATTTTTGACGAAGTGGCCAATCCTTTACAAAATAATGCGAATCTCTGGCTCTGCTGTCCCATTCACAAAGGAAGCAGCAGAACTTCGTATAACCGAGCTGCATTCCCAGAAGAAGCGCGACGACTTTTAAATCCCCCACATATATACCAACGAAACTGGTCATAATTAATCTGCTGAAGGATGAGTTTCATATTTTCGTAAGATTCCTTCATGTGGACAGCGTGCCCTACAGGAATGGAAGGATATTTATTTCCATTGTGAAGTAGTACAACCTTGAGGCTTAGCTTCGAAGAGTCAATAAATAAACGCCAATCTTCAGATTTGTGCCCATGACCGAGAGCTAACAGCAGTCCATTTACATTATTACAGTAGCATAAACCACCTGACGAGGAGAAATACTGCATCAGATCTTTTTGGCGAGTGCGGAACGCCGATATGCTTGTATCTTTTGCCAGCAAATTCCATCCACGTAACCTGGAGCCCAATAATTCCGCTTTCTTTTTCGGAAGGTCCAAATCTCTCACGAGATCATTCAGCATAACCTGCGTTATCATACGTGGTTTATTTGATTCAGGTTGCTGAAAGTCTGTATCTTTAGTGTCATCAATTTCCATTGGTTCAACTTCAGACTCTTCATCCAGTGTCCATGACTTTGGGGGAGTTGGAATTGGGTTATCATCGTCATGTAGTACTGGTCTCATGGCAGATGCAAGATTTGGGTATTGAATTTTATGTTTATTTTTGGCAGAGAATCCTGAAACATTAGTCAAAAATAGCAATCCGTTAGGTGATCCTTGGGCTCTCTCCAAATCATTGGTATGGCAAATGGCATAGATTTGCGGGTACCTTTAATCCAACCCCTAAGAGAGTGACGGCACAGGAAATGCATGAGATATGAGGTGCCCAGGATTTGTCTTGGTCGCCTACCTTACATCCAAAATAAAGTTCGTAAGCCTTCTTCACGAGTGGGGTCATCGTCTTCCTCTGTGCCATTATGGTCAGTTCTCCACATACGTAGCAAAATGTATCTCTGGGATTAATAGTTTCGATTCATACTGGCGGAAAATTATTGAAATCACGGAAAACTTTTTGGAATGAAAAACCAATTTTTTCTACTATGAAAAATTTTAAAATTTGAGCAAAACTTGAAAAAAAAATTTCTTT
Source organism: Bathynomus jamesi (assembly GCA_023014485.1). Lineage (NCBI taxonomy): Eukaryota > Metazoa > Arthropoda > Malacostraca > Isopoda > Cirolanidae > Bathynomus > Bathynomus jamesi. Next base: position 519,974 of record JAJOZX010001260.1, read on the forward strand.
TTATTAAAAATCTGTTTGTTTAAATAGCTATATTTTTTAATGCAAAAAATACTATTAAATATAGTTAACCTGGAAAAAAAAGAAAGTAAAATTAAATTAGTACACTTAATTTTAACTAATATTTTGGGAAAACTCTGAGTAAATGGAAATATTATTTTCTCGAAAACTATGGGTGAGAGAAACATTCTGAAACCATATTTGGAATCAGCATCAAAAGTTCTATAAGAAACACTAAATAGTTTTCAAGAAACAAAAATGTTGTTCCCTAGTGTTATAAGTTGCCAAACGATGTTTTAAAGAAAATTGGATCAATGAATACTTATAGAGCACCTGAAGATGAAGCATCTACATCAGAAGAAATTGATTGGGAAGTTTTGGAAATTATTGATTAAAAATATTTCAAGGTAAATATACTTTTTAATTTTTAAATTGAAAACAATTACAATTGCATTTATTATGTGCAATCTTTTACTGTTCATACCCGATTACTTGATGATTATTTCAGTGCTTTTTTGGTGATTTCTAAATCATCTTTAGTACTTTTTAGTGCTTTTTAGCTGTACGACTAGTGCTTTTCAAAAATTTTAGTTGGCAACACTGCAGCTCACCGGATGCTCATAGTCATCTCAGAGTTTGAACCGAGACTAGACGTGCACTCCTCGAATACGATGGAACTTCCTTTGCGCGTGTTCAGGCGTGAAACCGGTACCATTAATTATGTACTTGAAACGATTTGCAGGCAAGCAAACAAACGTAATGTTATTTATCTAAGTGTTGAGGAGATGAATAAAGTCTTCGTGATAGTGAGAAGTGGGGTTGAGGACCGTTATAAAATACCTGCAGGTGTAGGTACAAGAAGAGAACAGATTAGTGACGCCCTCTCATATGCCGTTGTTTGTACGTTGTGTATAAATAACGATCAGTCATGCATTTGATATACGGCTGATGTGGAAGAATGCATCTGATAATACGTTCTTGTCCCTACGCGAAACCGATTCATCCTCAACAGAATGTTTGAAATCGTCGGATTTCGCAAGCTGAAGCTTATATTAGACGCTCGTGTTACGGATATGATTTATTTTGACACGGTTCCTGAATACGCATACACCGCTCTGCTCGACGGATTATCAAATGAGGAGAGAACAAGGCGAGAATGGTCTAGAGCTGGATGCATTTTTAAAAAGGTTTAGATTCTTCGAAATATCCTGAACTTTGGTACAAAGGGACTTGAGCGGTACAGGGTAGAGCTCACCTACACTGTTCACCCTGAAAAATTGTATCTCTATATAATGAGTAGCTGTCGTTACGACTTGGAAGATAATTTCAATTTCCGCTATGCAGAGTGAGGAAGAGTTCACGATTGAAAAGCTAGGGACGGTAAGAAAAAACACTCGATTGGAAAAGAGTGTTTATAAATTTGTATTTAATAATGACGTGATAGCTAACGATGCCCTCTTTGTCCGTGCTTTTGAGTGCATTCTGGCTGTGTTTAAAGATAACTTGCCACCCGAATGTAAAGTGGGCACAAAAATAGTATTGAATGATATGAAGGCCATTTATATCGAGTATAGGTATCCGTATAACTTGGACGGTGAAATAATGTTAAGTCGTATTTACCGTGTAGTGCAAAGCAATAATGATGTGACTGTAGACTCGATTACGTGTGAGTTTAGTGTTTTGCGCCGTAGAACATAAAGTATTTTGATGTATATTTATTTTCAATATATTTAATTATTTAATATAATTGTGTGTATATATATTTTTCCTGTACTAATATGTTGATGATTATACTCCTTCGTTTTGTATATTATTATTTTTATTTTCAATATTATTATTTTCAATATATTTAATTATTTATAATATAATTGTGTGTATATACTGTATATATTTTTTTCCTCTACTAATATATTGATGGTTATACCACAACGTTTTGTGTGTGTGTGTATTATATATATATTATATATATATATCCTCGTTCGTATTTTTATATTATTATCAATTTTTATTGCATATATTTCTCGTTTGTATAGGATTCTATATTTGTTTTCTATATATTTCGTGAAATTGAATCCAATAATTCGTCTAAATAAACGGAATGATAAATGGTGTTTTATTTAATTCGTTTGGTTGTAAACGATATTATTATTATTATTTAATTATACCAAATACTGCCTTCTAAACCGACTGACGGATTTCTAAACCATCTGTCAAGAATATTTGAATAGTGCAATCTGGCATTTGAAAAGGTAATATATACTTAGGGTGGCCCACTTTTCAATTTTTTTTGAAAAGTATAGGTGATCGTGGTTTTTCCCATTATTTGGCACTATACTAGCACATTGGTACCATTTTTACAAAAATTGATCAATATTTAGGGGTCTCGCATCGACCTTGAAATTACTAGTTTTTTTTTTTAAATGCGTACGTTTTAACTTTTTACTGAATCAAGATAAATCATTAAGTAGGGATGTTTTCTGAATCCTCTTAATGAGAGAAGTCGTTTGGTGTGCCTGCCAATGTCATACGACTAACGGTTTAAAGGTTGTGCCTGTATACAGGTAATACCAATGTGCTAGTATAGTTCCAAATAATGGGAAAAACCAGGATCACCTATACTTTTCAAAAAAATGAGTCACCATACCCGGGCGGAATGTATAATGTGTATAGGTAATTAGAAAATGCACTATGCCTGTGCCAGGTACCTAACCTATTTCTTTTTTTGCAGATCATGACATTTTGAAATTCTGTCTGAGTTCCTCATCCTTTATCATGGACAAATCGATGGCAACCATAACTGGAAGAACTCTTGAAGCTACAAATAGAGAGTCATCAAAAGGAAAGGCGAAAATAACCGCTACCTTCTCTAAGATCGGTCTCGGAAATTTTTTTAGTTGGCCAACCGTCGTCCTCCATCAGTGGTAGCAAATTGCCAACAACACGGCAGGTTTTGCAATACTTCTTCAGTGTTATCCAGTACACTGCTAACAGGAAAGACGCATTCAAAGAAACCGTAAACAACGTCTTAAAGTTTTGGAACATGGCCCGCATTAAAACAATCACAAAGCTCAACTGCGAACGGAAGCTAGAGGCATTGTGGAAAGAGTGGCACTTACTCCAAAAGAGCAGAAAACGAGAAACTGACGCCGGAGGAAAACGGCAGAAGTTTTCGGACAGTGTGGACAAGCTGTGGTATCGGAGCATCTGACGCTGTCGAAGATATAAAGAAGAATCGACTGCTGTCCGACAAGGACAAGAAAGAAGGCATTGACTTCTACCTCGATCAACGTGGTCCTCGGGTGGCAACGATGAGCGGGAACGATAAAGTTTTCGCTGGAAAAAGAAAGCTACAGGAAGGAAGAAAACGTCCTCGCCAGGAGCTCCTGGTACTCGGGACACAACCACGCCGTGGCATTCACCTCATGCGCCCAGGAGCCTACCACCACGCAAGATGGATGGCTAAAGTTAGTATTTTCAAACAAAAATAATCTAGAGATAAGTTTAAATGTTATTCAAAGATAAACATTTCATTATAACGCAAACAAAGTAATTGGTAACAATAAACCTGTCTTACTTACAATGGTGCCTATTCTGTTTCAGGTCATCTACTACACAAAACTGCTGATGTTCAGTAGGCAGCTGGAGCTCGACGCCGAGCTGGTCGACAAACTGCACAGGATCGTGGTGTTCATCGCTCTTCTGTACGTACCAGCTTGGTTGGCGGCCCCTGTAGCAGCTGATGCGCCGTTGAATGACCTGGTACTATACCAGCTTTTTCTGAGATATAGGGCAGTGGACCGCGAGGTGGCAGAAGCGTCACTGGCAGTGATGAGGCGGCACTTCTGGTATCTGAGGCCTCAGACCGTCATCTTCGCTCTATGCAGCAACAAGGTGGATGGCACTGTGAAGCAACAGATGGCAGAGAAGCTGTCCCACCTCCCTGTACCCAAAGACTTCACATACGAGAACGTCTCAGTCGACGAGATGACGCTACTCCCCGACCTGATCGACGAGTCCTCCTGGTTCTTATTTGCAGGTCTGAAGATGTATGGGTCTTCGTGGCTCACCTAGTCCAGGCAATTTGTAGTTAGACCTGGGCAAAATTGCTTCAGAAGCTTTCTAAACTGTTTCCATTGCTGAATAACATATCCAAAATCTGACAAAATTGGACCCCGGGAACACCCCCAAAAATGAAATTCAAAATGGCGGACTGGATGTTTCCTACGAAAAAAAAAAATATATAATTTACGCTTTTATTTATAGAGATACATTTGATGCTTTTTCTTTCAGTTGTAATGTTTTAAATAATTCAACAATATACAACACAACCAGTTATTACGCAAATATAATGTTATATAGCTTTTTACAGATTTTTATAATCAATAATACAACAATTATTTTTTTCCCAGTTTCAAGTTATGTTCATTACAGAAGAAGTGATACCTGGTCACAAACATACAGAAATTAATCCTCTTCATCACTATCATCGGATAGATTACCGGTACTTGGGTTGTTATCGCAACCACTGATTTGGCACTCGCCACAAGCGGCTGAACAGGGCATTCCATTACGCTTGCATCCACATCTTGAAGTAGCACATTTCGTCTTGCAGGAGCAGCGGATCATGTTGAGTAGATAATTTGGAGCTGGTGGCTTGTCGCAGGCTGTAGGGTAGTAGGAATTATTCTTTACATACCAACCCCACTGTTCTGCATCGATCTTCCCTTCTGTAGACTTCCAGATTAGTATTTGAAAGTATGTGCGAAAGCTGTGGTACTTTGTGGACGCATCGGTAGGTGGCAAACGTTCGGGTGTAACAAAAGATTTAGCTGTAGCTACCTTTTCAACTAACATTCGATGACGTAGTGCGTTAGTGGATTCAAGTGTTTTGCAGCCATACAACAGAAGCATTGCCTTTCTTCCAGCGGCTTCAATGTCAGAGTGTTGGCAACAATCAGAACAGAATGTATTTGCAACTGAACGGAGTTCAGCCACCTTCATAGTGTGTCGAATGCTTTGGCTTTACCGATCGAAAAAATTCTGGATGTGCTATCACAGCCCGTGAAAGCATGCACAAACAGGAGATACTTGCAGATGTCATTGCCTAACAATGATTGAATGCTGAGAATATCATACACAGGATTAGGAGATGGTCCCCGTCTTATATCGCTGCGATAGTACAACTTGAAACCACTGTCCTTGGCATGGTACAGAAGGAGAATCAGCAAGTCGGTGTCTTCCCCTATTACTGTAACGAACAGTAACCCAGCTGATGGAGAACGTCAATAAGGTACCTTGACCTAAAGTTGTGGTGTAGCTGAACCGACAAACCGATCTGTAGTGGACATAGTAATCCTCTAGGACGGGTTGCTTGCATAATGCTCTGCCCAATTGCACCTATTTTTCTTGAAGCATCCTGTCCCGCAAATGCTTTTGATAATAGCAATTTCAGACTGTTGGGAATGTAATCAAGAGCACTTTCTGCAGTGATGTCATTTGGAGATGGATACACATCTTTTCTAGGCGAGTCGACAGACTTGATATCACTTCTGATTATTTTTGCAGCAGCTTCTACTAGGTAAATCTTCTGTAGCTCTATATCTATATCACATTCTTTCGACTTTTTGTGATAATCTATAAGAATTTCATTAGCTGTCTCTCGTAGTGTTACTACATCTGCCTTCCCACTTTCACCTGATATTATGATCTTGTCTCCGTAACGTTCTAAAAGCTTTCTCTTCATGTGACTGCGTTCGTAAACAGAGCTCTGACTTCCTTGAAGATATTCCTCCATTTTGGAAATTAGGTCTCCAATCAACAGTTGTTCATCATCATTCTCTTCCAGGTAAGCCCAGGTCTGAAGGAATGCTTGGTGTTACTCTTTTAGTTGGTCTCCCTTTCTTCGAATCATGATCGTCGGAGGAGTATGCGCGAGGAATGTTTTTTCCACTTCGAAAATTTACGCTGCAGGTGTGATGGTAGACACAATCTGCAGCAGGAAGATCACGAAGATAATACTCCAGACGGCCTTTTACATTAAACGACCATTCATCGCAGCGGCTTTCACAGCACCTTTTTATGGTTTCGGAGAACTCTGTAGTTCTTATTTTGACATGCTCTGATTTTGGTTTGTGTTTGGAAAAAAAGTCCACAAAGGTATCAAAAACAAACAGTGAGTAGCACTGAAAATGCGTATTCATGAAAACGAGCACTTTTCCTTGGTATCGCCTCGGCTGCGGTCTGTCGCTTCTTTATTTCAATGGTCTTTTTATCCGTAAACCTTTTCCTACATACAACGTGAACACTTATTCCAGCTGTTGCAACAACATCGCTTCCACGGCTGCGGCTGGATGCATTTATACCATCTGCTCCTTTTTGCGAGATGTGAACCACTTCCTGTCCGCTGTCCAATTTCTCCTTACAAACACGCACACCGAGTCAGCCGTACACTGAGTCAGTCTGAAACAGAAAACAGAAATTAATAAACTGTGTTGCGGTATTTAAAAGGAGTACATAATAACAGTTTTAAAGAAAATGACAAGCACAAATACGCAGATTTGATAGTGGGTAGTAGGAATTAAAGAGTTGTATATAATATAAGTTTATAAAGATGTAGCAATGTCCATTCTCACATACACTCCATACAGTATATTTTATTTACATTACGTGACGTCATAGTTTAATACTAGCCTGGACTAACCCTGCCAACTGATAAGTGGGACGAGAACGAGGACTTTTGTCGTCTGAAGGATGTGATCTCTAATCTCCAGGTCACCAGTGAAGTCGCTCAAAGAGGAGTCCAACTGATACAAGACTATGCGAACACGGTCACAAAGGACGAGGCACAGCTGCAGGATCTTCTGCAAGTGGTGGAAAAGGACCGGAAAGAGCTCGGCGACTTCAAGAAGTCATCACTCGCCACGATGACATAGCACAGAGGGACAACGTTGCAGCCAGTGACGTGTGATAGTGGTCAATACAATGCAAAAGTGATTGTTTAAGTTATTGTTTCTTTCTTCCTTATTTGTCTGCTATTTGCTGATTTTTTTGAAAAGTATAGGTGATCGTGGTTTTCCCATTATTTGGCACTATACTAGCACATTGGTATTACCTGTATACAGGCACAACTTTTAAACCGTTAGTCGTATGACATTGGAAGGCACACTAAACGACTCTCATCAAGAGGATTCAGAAAACATCCCTACTTAATGATTTATCTTGATTCAGTAAAAAGTTAAAAAGTACGCATTTAAAAAAAAAACTCGTAATTTCAAGGTCGATGCGAGACCCCTAAATATTGATCAATTTTTGTAAAAATGGTACCAATGTGCTAGTATAGTGCCAAATAATGAGAAAAACTACGATAACCTATACTTTTAAAAAAAAATTGAAAAATGGGCCACCCTAAATTATACATCTGCTTTCTAGGTATTCTACGTCAACTGGCTGGTTAAGCCAACTTGCGGATTATGCCAACTGGCGGAAAGCCAACTGTCGAGAATATATGCTTTAATTAATTAAATAGCGCAATCTGCCAACTCAACCCTAATAATGTACACCTGAACAAGCCATTTACGCCTTCTAAGAAGCCTTCTAAGCCAACTGGCGGATTAGGACCTTATAAGACAGCGGGCGCTCGGCTGAAGTCTTAATATGCACTTGGCAGGAGCCAAGCGAACACTCCTCTTTCCTTCTCCTTTCTCTCCCTCTCTTAGGTTAGGTATACCCCTTTTGGGGGTGAGGCCGTCCCACCTTCTACCCCAAAGAGTTCTCCCCCAGCATGCTGGGGGAGTTCATTGCAGCTTGAGGGATAACCCCTCCCCCATAGTTGCATAAGCCCCTTGTTGCATAACCTCTCGCAACATTCCCCCTCCCCCTGTTGCATAACATCTTGCAACATTGATCAACATTTGCAATTGCATTGCACTCTAACATTTTGCGCCCATGCTACTTGTCCTTTTTAATGTGTAAACACCGAGGTTTGCAATATCATTTCACACCTATTATATAGAAGATACCACTAGAATATCTCTTGACATCCTTTAGTGTTAACTACAGTGTTTAAAATAATTTGTTTTTCCAATTAGATTTCATAAAAAAAATCATTTTTAAATGTATATTTACTTTTTTTTCCAAATCAGTGTGTAAGCACAAGCTTTTTTGCTTACGCCTAGCTACGACGACCCTAATAAAATCCATCATGCGACTAAATAACCGAGAGCACTTCAGGATTCTTGCATATGTATATTATTCTTGGAATTTGTGGTGGTTGTGTGAGAAGGTAGGAGCAATCCAAGAATAAGCACCCCAAATCAATTTAGGGTGCTTTTTCTTGGATTGGGGTCGAACGAGGGTGCTTATTCTTGGATTGCTCTACAATTTATTTAGAGGACTTTGAGGAGCTTATTCTTGGATTGCTCCGGTATATCAAAGTTAGTTTTGTATATATAGTGTGTATATATATATATGTATATATATGCTGCAAACCCACAAGGAAAAAGAAAGACGATTTTTTTATTTTTTAGCGGTTATACACTACCTACTAGATACTTAACACATACCACGCGCTTTACTGTCTCATAAAGAAATGGGATTCCAAGGCTTTTCGTGTATTCAGAGCTACACCTCGAAAGGCCTTGGAATCGTTTTTCTTTTTCCTTGTGGGTTTGCAGCATTCATTCATGTCACGTGTTTAATTGTGAAATTCATCCCATATACTGTGTGTGTGTGTATATATATATATATATATATATATATATATATATATACTTGTCCCGAGCTTCCCGGAGGTAACAAGACGTGCTCAACACAGTCTAATGCAAAGAATTAAAAAATCAACCAACCCGATCATCCAAGCTATCCATGAGTCCTGCCATTTATCCTCTAAGCTATGGACTTTTTGGTACGAAAACGTCTGTCTGTAGCTCCACTTAACTTCGACAGTGCAGTATTATTTCTAATCAATTGTATATATTTCTATCCTTAGTGTATGAACTGTCATTGTATTAATAATATTTGTCATATAGACTATAGTCTGCCAATAAAATTAATCGAAACCTACGTGAAAATTATTGGGATCAAATGTAGAATTCGGACCCCAGCCTTCTTTAGTTAGCTTTATAAGGCTAACTAACGAAAATATCATGACCTAACCTAACCAATCGTCAAGGGCGTACAGTTAACCTAACGATTGGTTAGGTTAGGTCGTGATATTTTCGTTAGTTAGCCTTATAAAGCTAACTAAAGAAGGCTGGGGTCCGAATTCTACATTTGATCCAATTATTGAATGTCCGGTTAGGTCAACTGTACGCCCTTGACGATTGGTTAGGTTAAGTCGTGATATTTTCGTTAAAACTATGAAAATATCACGACTTAACCTAACTAATCGTCAAGGGTGTACAGTTAACCTAACCGGACATTCAGTTGACCTAACCGGGCGTTCAGTTGACCTAACCTGACATTCAGTTGACCTATTCCAATCTTTCAATATTCAATCTTATTTCAATATTTTTATTATAATTATATTGTTTTAATTTTTTTTATTGCGATATCCTTCGTAAACATTAAAATATTTATTTTTTTTATTTGTGTTAAAATCCTTTAATTTGGATTGAAGTCGAATTGGGGTGCTGTTTCTTGGATTGGGGTCTAACTGGGGTGCTTTTTCTTGGATTGAGGACTTTAGGGTGCTTATTCTTGGATTGCTCCAGAAGGTAAATTACGAACCATTCACTCATCGTAGTACAGGGCGGACCATAAGTCGCTTTACCTACGTATTATAACGAAAGCTACTTATGGCCCACCCTGTATTTCTCTTTGCGTCTCCACTCACATTTTGAGTTTCACTAAACCAAAACTAAAATGTCTTAAAATCTATCTTTGGTAAACTACTCTGTCGGCAGCTTTGGTCGATTAATTTAAAGAATAATTAATTCGTTAAACTACAGAAAGGTTTCAAAGAAACGAATTTCTCAAATCTTGCTTCGTCACACCGAACGATAATGGAAATTCTTACAAAGAATTCCGTAAAATGTCGCACGATATACGAAATATCTCCGACGAGGAGTCGAAGAAAGTAACTGAAAATGAAAGTAAGTGGAAATATATATACTATACATGTTATTAAGCTACACTTAAGAATTATTTTCAGTTCAAAATGATGTATACCTAACCCTTAGCCGGTGATGTGTGGTATAGGAGACCACGTGACAATATTTCACGTGGTATCCAAAACCACACCTCACGGGTTAAGGATCAGTTAGCGTGCCGCTTGACAGAGTTAAGACTCCTCCGAGTCGTGGGTTCGAACCGCAGAGCTGGATAGTCATCTTTTCTGTATCTTACGTTGCGACGAGGCGGCGGCGGGTAGGCCATCCCTCCTTTAATTTGACTCTGGCTAAGTTGGCCCTGAGTTAGGCCCCTAACCCCCACTTCCTAAGTTCATAGAGATATGGGACATTTAGACGTTACCTTTACCAATCACCTTATGCAAGTTTTTAGAATGAATTCAATAAAATTAATGATTCAAGAACAACATATAAGCAGTAGCACTCGTAATATTAAAAACAAATAGAAAGGATAAGACATTCCTCAATTTCAATTGTTGTTGATATTATCATAATTTTGATAAAATAGATAAAATACTGCAGATAATGGAAATGAAGGCAAATTTTTATCAGAATATTTGACAATGTAATGAAACATTTCCGATTTTATATCGTCTCCACTTCTCACGCACGAGGTAGCAAAATGGTGGGAAGGGGAATGAGTAGTATGGGTGGAAAATGGCCGATAGACAGACCCCATGTAAACCCTCTTTCCAGTGTTCCTTCATATCCTGATGATTGTAATATCAGCGCCGAAGGAAGGTAGAGAAGTTTTTTTATATATTATTAAAGAATACCTAAAATATAGTCATAAATTTATTTATTAGTCTCTTTTTCTACCGGTGTACTCCCCAACAAGCAGCTATATTCCCGTAATGACGGAGACTGTGTATTGCAATGATGTATGCCGTTCAGTCTACCTTAGAGCTTGGGCTCCTTCGTGGGCAACACGCTTCTTTGGTCGAGGACAGGGATAAAAAGGGAGGTTCAGTGTGGATCAACTGAATCAATCGCATTGGCTAGACTCTAGAGCAGAGCTTTCCAAACTTTTAATGTTGGCGACAAACTATTTAAGCATAACAATTTTCACGACACATTAATTAATTTTTGTTATCAAATATCAGATAATTTTTCAGTAGGTGGTTTATCTTGTAGCCGATTTTGTTGATAGAAAAATCAAAATTTTCAAAATACAAAAAACACTAATGTGTCGCGACACACCAGTTTGGAAAGCTCTGCTCTAGAGGCAAGTGAGCATTAGTAGTGTCAGTGCCCTTTCAATCCTGGAACTGCTGCTAACCGGTCTAACGATTACCGGCGTATTCCTCACAGTTCGATACTGAGGTCATATCTGATGACGGGTTTTTGTAACTGGCTGATTGTCAATAAATTATCTTTAAAATGTATTACAAATATCATTTGTTTATAACCCCCACAAGGGGGTAATTACCCCCCAGGAGGTAATTTTGGATATCCATTGGGGGTAATGGAAGCCAGCCAAAAATAGCAAAAATATAGAGAAAATAAATAAACAAATAAAAAATCTCGCTTTCAAATCACAAATCCGTATTCCGTATGGCCTTAGTAGCCTATGGCCTATAATTATATATACATTCACATTTATGCTAAATTTAGGTTGTATTTAAAGGCCACTTTAGGTTCAGGACGAGTAATGGGATGAGCAGTGTTTCTCCAGGTGGGTAATGGAAGTAAATCAAGAACCCATGGGTTAGGGTATCTACCGTAATTAGAAAATTTCCCATATTAACTACAGGAAAAACCCCAAACACTTTATAGGATACATAGGCGTGCATGAACGCATTCAGGTACACATTAAATTTTCTCACGATACGTCAACACACACACACACCCCACACACACAGTAAAACAATTAATAAATGTGTAAAATGCTTATAATAAAATGTAAAATATGAATGAATTACATTTGAATGATCTAAGAGTGAAAATAAATGAATGAATTAATGTCATACAAAACAAAAGTATTGTAATACATAAATATTTTCTTTTTATACATGACTGGAGGGGAGCTATTGAAGAATAGGGCCCCCAGCCTTCTTTAGTTAGCTTTATAAGGCTAACTAACGAAAATATCATGACCTAACCTAACCAATCGTCAAGGGCGTACATTAACCTAACGATTGGTTAGGTTAGGTCGTGATATTTTCGTTAGTTAGCCTTATAAGCCTAACTAAAGAAGGCTGGGGTCCCTATTCTTCAATAGTTCCACTGGAGGAAGAGAAGAGGTCGGTAAAAAGTATCTCTACAATAGATTAGTATCAGAATTCTAATAGCGTAGGGGTTGCCAGACGTCCCGCATTCTGCTGGACAGTCCTACATTTGATCGAAAAATCAAGTATTATTAAGCAGTGTTTTAATAAAAAATTTCTAATTTTCTTTGTTGTGACCGTTAAAGAAATCTAGTTTCAATTTGAAAAAAAATTTGGTCTTAAAAAAAAAAACCTCAGAACAAATTTTGTCCAGCATTCTGCGTGACAAAATCTGGCAACCCTAAAATTGTTGCAATCCAAGCCGCTGCCACATGCACAGAACATTGTGCAAGGGATTGCGCGTCCCATGCAGCCGCAGCGACTACCCCTCCATGCTGATTGTGATTCACACCCACATCTGATTAGCTTCAGAACTTCATCTGGTGCTAAGCACAATCCTTCACCAACTGTTTTTGGGATGAGAACTCTGTTTGTTTCGTCTCTCTCCCACCCATAATGCACAGGATCAAGTGGTGTGGGTCACACTTTAGTGCATCGAGCCAGTTCGCCACAGTGTAGTGGGCTCTGAGCACATTTTGATGGAAAGCTTCAGTTGTTGGTGGTAGAGAACATAGTTTGGGTGCAGCAGTTCCTGACTTCCCTGTCTTCTGAGCCCATACTCGCTGATGACACTCAGTAAGAGATGAGGATTTCTTATCCCCATAGCATGCAATAATGAACGCTGTTGCCTCTTTCTCGATATGGTCAAAGCATGCATCAAGGGACCCCAGCTTGTCTAGCTTCCGACCCTTCTTGGCTATGGCAATAGCAGTGGCTTTGCTGATGCCATGTATTGCTGCAACTGTGTCACAACCACTCAAAGCGTGTAGTTTGAGGATTTGTGGGATGATGTCTTTGTGCTGGGTTACAGTTGTTCGGATGTCCACTGATTTTCTGCCCACGCACTGGAGACTCCATAATCATGGGACAACCTAGTTTCTTAAATTCAGAGAAGTGAGTCAGCATGGCAAACACGTCTGTGTCATCACAAATGAGAGAGATGCGGCCATCAGAATCTTTCTCAGCTTGTGCGATAGCGTGTTGTGTTATTATCACGTCAGCCTCTTCATGAGATGATGAGAGCTCCAATGCTCTCGGCTCCTGCCTCGCACAATGGAAGTCGGTATGGTCTGCCATCCTGCAAGCACTATCTCATGGTCTTGGGTTACAGTTGCGAGATACTCACTGTCAGCAAGGATTTGCTCACAGAGCAGCCTGTTTAGTTGCTCCTTGTTCGCGGTGCACGTGAGAACAGCGTCTCTTGTAGGCAATGGGTGTTGAGGTCCAGCTTGTGAACTCTGCTGCTCTTGCTTCTCATTGTCCGAGTGCTTGATTTCGGAGAGAAATCATAGTAGCGATCAAAAGCTAGTACTACAGATGCATGAGAAAGATGTTTCGGTAGCCATACTTTGAAGGTTTGGATAAATGTAGCAACTGTGCCACTAGCAGGACAGTCGACTGTCGACAAACAGCTGACACATCCATGATAACAACTGTTGGTCGACCCCATGTTCGAGAGGATGTTTCCACTCCCAAGTTCTGCTTCAATGCGGACTTAGCTGCAGTTCTCATTAAGCCATCTGGTTGGAACAGTGCGGGTGGGTATGCCGCAAGCTCTGTTGAGAATACATGGGTCAAGTCAAGTTCGCGTTCGCTCATCAGCAAACCGATGACGCGTGCATAAATCGCTTCTTGGTCCATAACCAAGTGGGCACCCACCTTGATATGTTTCGTTTTACTTGCAAAGGTGATGACATGTTTGGAAATGGTGCCATAAAAGCCTTGTGGCCATGATGACTCGTACTGTGCCAGTTGCGTCTTTCCAATACTAACAGCTCTATCGGCATTGGCATCTGGAGATGCAAGCTGCCCTGTCTGAATATTGTATAAGTTGCCTCCTGGATGTGACTCTGGATCCATTGGGTCCATGCACTTAGAAAGGGAATCATGAAGTGATTGGCGATCTTCTCCATCATGTTTGATGCGACCTCCTGCCTCCTCTTTGTGGTACAGATGGAATGTTTCTAGGTGCTCACTCATATCTAGGAGGTCAGCAGTCAGACTCACACGAGCATTGAGGCTGTATACCCACGTGGCCATCACTTGTGGATTTTGGGTGTTACCAATGACACCACTAGGGCCCTTCCCACGACGCATCCAGGTACTCTCCAGGAACTGGTCGGTTGGCACCCCATTCCAGAGTCCATCCATGTGATGCATAGAACCCTCTCCTCTCATAAATGCATCTAAGACTTCTTCAGGTAACCACGTCATAGATCGAACGAAGAAGAGGCCATATCTACTGTAGTTGTGATGCCCAGCAGCGAAGAAATATGGCAACATATTTTCAGCTGTTTGAATGGCCAGAGCATAATCACCTTCATGTGTACTGCGCGTGTATTTCATAATGAGAAAAGTTGGCTTGATGATGATGTCAACCCACATACGAGTTGTTCTGCTAGCAGAGGCCAGTTCTTCAAGGACTTGCATCAAGTCAGCCATGGTATTGATACGCTCACCATACTTCAAGAATACAGGTCTGAGAGCTTCTTCAGTCAGCATGCGAAGTGCACGGGCATTTTGAGGGTACTTTTTTCCTTCTAGCATTTTATCCACTGATCCGAATGTGCCACAGAGAACTTCTTTCAGGCCACTTCCCGCTGCTAGACTGCCAATCGCACCTATGAAGTCCATCACCAAGTGCATTTCACCAAGGATGGCAACCACATCAGTCAGAAGACTTCGTGTATGAAACAGGATGTCCACTATAACCTTGTAGATCTGTTGATCTGCTGTGATGATCAAAACACTTTGGTTGGACTCCCTCGTCACTTTAATGCCATTGTTGATTGCAATGTTGAGAGTGTTGTGGTCCGCTGGCTTCATATTAATGAGTGGCATATACTTGATGGCCGACTTCTTAGCTGGCATCATTCCCGCCTCTCTACAATGGCGGGTGTTGAAGCCATTGTACTCAGGGGTGCCAGCGACAAACAGTATCTGTCTGAAGAACTCCAGATCTAGCTCTTCTGCACGGTGAAGTGACACTTCGGCTGCTCTTGTAAGCTTCTCAGAAGGCTCAAATGAGCAGTTGCCTCCATGGACATAGGAGGTTTTTTCGAACCAGTGTATGGCACAACTTCCAGCTCACAATTTATGGGAACTGACATTTCTTGTTTTGATAGTCTAGGAATGACCTTCGCACTGTCGTTTTCAAGTGATCTGGGCTGTGTTACAATAGCTGCAAGGTTGTGACAGTTTAATCTACAATTTTGGGAGTGAATAACTGCATCAAAGTTGTCAATTATAACTTGCACAAGACCAGCAAGTGCAGCATCATTCAAACCCGACCACACAGCATCTCTTGCTGCAACAACAGCAGCTGAGCGCATAAAACGCCGCACTTCATCATAAGAACAAGTTACATTGTACTTGTACAACTCTTTAATGATTTGCTTATGGTCACCTATGAGAACACCCAGTGCTATTTGGAGTGGAGTAGGCTGATTTGTAACAACACTTGCTACAATGTTTCCAACCATTATGGATTGCAGGGAGTCAGAGAATTTCGAACTTACACGAGTAAGCAATTGCATAAGAACATCACTCATACATTCGGAAGCAATATATTTGTCTATGTGAGTACGATAAGAAGTGAATTCTTCCTTGTTCTTTTTGCACTCACTCGCGATTTGCTTGCCCAGCTTCTTCACACACTCATCAATATCAACAGATTCCTCACAATCTTTTGCAATATTCAGGTATGAGGCAGCATAGTTTTTGAAAACTAACAACGTAGCGATACCATCCCCATGTAAGTCTACAATTTCGTCTTTGAAGTAATCTTTAACTTTTACAATGAGCGACCTACGTGACAACTTCTCACCACCTAACTCTTTGTAAAGCTTCTCTACTTCAATTGAATTCCATGGTTTCATTTTGTCCTTCGACAATTCTACACACAAAGCAATGAAGGGGCGGTCTTCAGGTTCAACCCTTGACTTATTCTGGCAAGCTCTCTCAACCTCAACATGAAAGGTAGACATACAATCTTTATGGTATCGGGCTTCTTCAGCCGGTAAATCTCCTTTCATGCCCAACAACCTACTGAGTACAACTTGTCCCTGCTCATCATTTTTCAGTTTACACTTTTCTATCAACACATCTTTGTAATTTGTTTTTTTATCACCAAGCTTATCGGTCATAAACCTAGATGCTGGAATGCGGTATTGCACCGGAACTTTGATGTCATATTTCTCGAGTAATATGCACTCACTGACTTTCAAACAAAAGAAACGTAGTCTTTTTGGCTCCACTGTAGGGGTAACACATTCTCTCTCTTTCATGAATGCTGATAAATTCCGCTTGGACACATAAGTGGAAACAGTTCTTGTGACAACAAAGGATTTTTGCTCATCTTCCAAGAGAGGCTCTAGTCTCGCTCGAACATCTGGCTGCCCTCTGATGTCGCTGCTCTCTATGATTTTCTGAATCCTCCCACAATTTGAAAGACCTTTCTGACCTCCAGGAGCTACGCAGGAAATCCTTGAAGAAACATTCGTCTGCAGCTTTTGTAGAACCTGAAAAATAAGAATTTTGTTTACCCATTCTTCAGAGTACAAATCGCAGTGAAATAATTTATCCTCAGCAAATGAAAACTAAACAATGCTCACCTGGTATATTCTCCATATTCAGCAGTCAAAAAACAATTTTGGAATCAGCACAACCAAGACGTCATCAAACCACCAGGTGGGCAGTACCATCAGCAATAATCTCAACAACCTGAAAAAAATAAGAGAATAATTAGACATATTGGAATTCACCTTACCATGGGGAAAATAATCCCTGATTTCATTTTAAACCCTATAGAACTACTCAGTCTCGCCCAAAACCATAAAAACGACAGTAAGATCACCAAAATATCTCCACGACTGCCGGGATATGGGATATTCCTTATTTCGGGGGCATTGGACATCCAATGACCTTGAGTATTGACGAATGTGGGTCAAAATGACTCCCAAAGTATCTGCAATCCCTCCAGATCGACTCATCATCCTAGAAACCCCTAGAAATACATCAAGATCATCAAAATCCATCAAGTATTGACCAGGATATGGGATTTTTCAGTTTCGCCGG